>BRDA01011068.1:159007-179836 GCA_036984385.1 Crenuchus spilurus | reverse complement strand
TATATATATATATTATATATATTATATATATATATATATATTTATGCATGAAGAGGTCTTCCAACTGAAGGGAGGAACCATTCTCCTTCAGTCCTTATGATGCAGAGCAGCTATCTGGAGAGTGTGCCAGCATTCTGGAACCAATTATGGGCCGAGGGAAGAGGGGAGTAGATTAGGTTTAGCGGGAGAGGGTTGGTTTAAGGTAAACTGTAATGGATGGGAAGGTTCTGGGGGAGCAGAGAGAATGAGGGGAGTCATATTATGCCCCATTAGAGCCAAAGAGTCAACGCCTCTGTTCTCTGATTGGTTAACTGTTGAGCACATAGGCTACAGGCCATTTAGAAATATGAGAAACTTTACAGGAAACACAAAAAAAGCTTAATACAGGCAAGATTAATACAGTCAAGACAGAGAAGTGTGTGTATACCTTACTGAGGTATACAATCCTAAACAAATTACTCTCTTAAAAATAAAGGGTCCTAAATGGTTCTTGGCTTGTAGGAGTTCCAGAGAGAAAAAAACCTTTTACAGTATGTGGAGGCCGTGTGAAGTGGTGGAAAAGATTGTCACGTTTCCACAACTTGTTTACAAACGTTGGGTCAGTATGCTGTGACCATTGAAAGGTCTATGCTGACCCAACAAAGAGCAACATGCCAGCAAATGCTATTTAGAGCTGGTAAACCAAATGAACCTGCGTGAATGGGTGAGAACAATCTGGAACATGTGTGAGACATTCTAGAACCAATTCAGTAGAGGAGAATGTTCTAGAACTGTGTGAATTTGTCCAAATGTTCCACAAAACAAAGCGGATCTAATGTTTGGATTTGCTGGTGTGTGTTTGGTGTTCTCTGGTCTGTAGGGAGCCCATAAGTGGCGGCGCTCCAAAGAACTCTTTTGGGGACCGTTATTTTTAATAGTGTAGATCTTCAAAACACACAAATGCTCACACAAATACAGCATGAGGAATGATTTTACGTTTTGTAAACTCAAAGTGTGGTTTGTAGCCCACCTCAAATGCCTCCACCCCCATGTTTTAAGTATGAATACCACATGCACCATACTGAACCTCCACCCTCTCTCTCTCTCTCTCTCTCTGAGAATGTAGAAACGTCCTGTAAACCCTACTGCCTGTCAGCCTCAACACTAGAGCCTCCAGGGTCCAATCCAACATGTGGCTGCATTTACAGCCCCGACCTGTTTCTCTCTCACTCTCACTTTCACTCTCTCGCTCCCCCACCTCCCCCTTCTAAAGAACTGCACAGCAGATTGATTTGAATCATTATGCCCAGGGAGGATATGATATCACCTAGAAGGAGCAGGGGGACATGGCTACATGGGATTTGTTGGGATATCCTGAAGGAAAATAGGGTTTGGAATAAGTGTTGTATAACTGGGCTGAATGCTGAACAGTTGGAGATTGGGTCAAGCATTAAATGCAATTAGAGGGTTGGGGTCTTCATCACTACAGTCATCACCTAAATGTTTACCACAAAAGAAGCGCAGATTGTACAGTATGGGTCATTTTTCCTGGAATGTCAATCCCTTGGGAGCTATTTCATTATGGGGTTTACAAGTAAGCATGGAGAATACAGAGCTGTAGACATCAATGCTAGTATATGGTATCTCGTGCTTTTATACAGTCTCCACAGTTAATCCATGAAGTATCCAATGGCGTACTGTTTCAGTGCCATGAAACAGAATCAAAACTTAAAGCTGGATGGTACAGTATTTCTCTAATGCACTTCAGGCTAATTGAATTTCTGATGAAGGGCTGAAGCTTAGGTGGATGGCAAGGTTGAAAGCAAAGGCAGCCAAAAGCAGAGGGAGTCTGGCCAGTGAAAGAAGTTTTTCAACTGACCGGTACATCCTCCTGACCCTGGTGTAGAGGTAAACCTCCTGATGTCTCCTACTGCACATGATTCAAAGCTCTACTGTCACTCTTAAAATATTTAATGCAGTAAACTTGTGTACAAATATGTAAATCATTTCCAGCTTATTTTACATAATACCTGTGTTGAGGTTATATATTTTTAATTCACATAGAAATCACCATCCCAGCCACTTCTGCTCGGGTTTCTCTTCATTTGCATACAAATCTTTTGCCTTTTGCTAAAAATTTCCGTGGAGGCGGGCATTGACGAGTATTTCTTATTTTTGAAGGTTTTGTTTTGGCGGAGCGGCACATTGGGGGCAGCCATGGTCTAGTGGTAAAGATCTGGTCTTGTGACCAGAAGGTTGCCGGTTCAATCCCCAGACAGGACATGACTGAAGTTAAGGCACCTAACCCTCTAACTGGTGCCGGTGGATAAGGGCTGGGCACAAATTCTCACAGCTGAGTGTGTTCACTAGTGTTGTGAATGGGTTAAATGTGGAGGTCAAATTGTCTGTGTGTGTGTGTGTACCCACCCAGCAATGGATTGGTATGTTGTCCTGGGCTTAGCTAGGGTAGTGTGTAATGCTCTGCTCCTGGTGACGTTGTAGGGGACTAACCGTGACCCTGATCAGGATGAACAACAATAATTATTTTTTCACAATATTCTAATATGTTTACCACATATTTTCTTTCACTGAGAAGAAACCTTCACTATATAAAGAAACATCCATCCATTCATTCATCCAGCTACTATGTTCTACTTATTCCTGATCAGGGATGTAGTGAGTCCCCTACCCCTTCACCGGGGCAGGGCAGGGCTGTAAAGAAAGACTTAAACATGAAAAATACAGAAGCTCTGAAGATACATGTCTTCACTGGTGAAAATTCTTCAGTACTTGGAACTTGGAATTGTAGTGTTATTTTTATAAAATGTTATTTTGGTAAGAAAGATTTGTGCTTTACTCAAGTATTATTAAAACTAGAGAAAGTATTTATTACTGCTTGTATTTTCGATTAAATGCCAAAAATCCTATGAAAATCAGAATCTTCAGCACTTCCAGAGAAAAGAATCATTTACCAGTCCGTCCAGGATTGACTGGGTTTCATTTGTTCATTTGTTTTCGATTTTCATGTTGACTTTTCTAAACTTGTGTAAATAAATACTGTATGTGTCTTTATGACCTTAGCTTCACTTACGAGAGCCATGAACTCAAAGAAAGATAAAAAAAAATCTAATCTGCTCCAAAAGTGTAATATAAAAATAATGAGACATTTAAATTGCTCATTTATGTTTTTGTGCATGTAATTCATCACTCATGCCAAATCTTTAGTAGCTGTTGGCCTTGCCATATGTTTTGGATCTGATTCCACTTTCAATTATGCATGTTTCATGGTTCTCATAGGTTCTACTATTCAGTCAAGCAGAAAGACAACAGCTCAGAACATCAACTTGTTTGCATAAAATTGCTCTGTTCAGTAAACACAATAAAACTCAAATATAGTGTTTAAATGAATATTTGAAGTTTTACTGTTTATTTACGACGTGAGTGACTTAAGTGCTTTATTTTCAGGAGTGTAGGCCTACATATGCGTTTAAGGGGTGAACGCCAATGCCACACACAAGAGAAAAAGGCTCAGATGTTGATTATGACTGGCTTGGTCTCTCATCACCTCTCTGACTAATAGATGTGTGGTGAGGCTTCTGGTGTGGCCATTAAATCAACCAGGTGGATGCTGTCAATTGGAGACTCAAATCTCTATCCCTAATGTAAATAAACTGTAAATAAAACATGTGGTTGCACATTCCGTGAGGAAATGTTGATCGTGTGTCAGTTTCAGTGAGGATAAAAATCACTAAACACACTCAGCTGTGTGCTCATGCAGATGTGCATGTACAGTATGTACATGAATGCTGCATAGCCTGTGTTTTGGTCTGATTTCATACATGCTCTTCTTCATGCTGAGAGAAGACAGCTAATATTCCTCTTTTGACAGAAACACAGGCCCGGTGATGGATGAGGCTGTGCTGCAGAAGGCCCTGTGACATGATGAGAGCGGACAGCCAACACTGCAGCCAACACTGCAGGCCCCAAACACTGGGCTACCACACTTTACTGTCTGTGCCATGTGTTTCCCTGCTCAGCTCCCAGCACTGCTTTCAATTACAACACAGACAAAACAAGCACAGAACAAATGTCATTTCTCACACTAGACTGAAGCCCATTATGTTTGGCGCTGGGTGTCTTTTTCATTCCTTCATGTGCCTTCAGTGTGTCTGGGGGCTTCCCCCCATTATTATTATTGAACATCTTTATATGTTAATGATTATAGAAAGAAGTTCAAACAGGGGTTGCGGGTTCTAAAGCAGGGCCTCGTCTTAGGTCTTCATAGTCAAAGGCCAGAATAACTGAAAGGAAAGAAAACACACAACATACGTGAAGACAGGGTTTCAAAATGACCCGTCAGGCACATTGTAACAATGTTGTCTATGTTCTTGCAATGCTGTGACGAGGCTACATGCCTGCTGAGGAATCTGCTTTCACCCTGGCATGTTTTGTATTTATAAACATTTTGTCATGTATTTCAATGAGAAGTCAATTGAATGCAAAACAATGCATATAAATGATACTCTGTTGTCAATTTTACCATAAATATAGTGCATCAGGCAATAGGAGACCAATAGGAGATATGTAAACATAGGCTGGTCAATTGAATGCTGTTTAGGTCTTTTCTTTCATTCAAAACTGAATGAACTACTGACAAATGTGATAATGCAACTCTCCACACATATTACCTTCATACTGTGATGTCAGCAGGCATCAGTACTCACACGCTCTCGAGGCACGTGCTCTTAAAAAATGGTGACAAAATATCATCAATGATCAATGAAACATTTAATATTTAATATTAAACTTCTAATAATGAAACTAAACAGTTATTCCTCCCAACTCTACAGCAGCATCCAAGCAGTAGCAGTACCAGTTTGTATTAAAACAGGAATCAACTGATATCAAATATTAAAAATGTCTTGGAACTGTTCAGCCAATCAGATTTTAGAAGCAGAAATATATTTATTAATGCGCTTTTTTGTTGTTGGTAGCCAGTCAATCTGCCCATTCATTGACTCTCCCTGTCACTTGTAATGTCCCTAACTGTAAGATGGTGCAGATTCACAGAGGTCTCCTCCGATACATGTGATGTCAAGCTCCACCTTTTTTTGGAACTACTGCTGATACATTGACACTGGCCAGCCAACGCGCACGGAGGAAAGTGTAGTATCCTCAGTTCTGATGGATCAACTGGCAGACGCCAGAGCAAGCCAACATTACTTAGTAGTGCTGGAGAGAGAGTGCCAGCTTATCCGCCCAGAGAGAGCACAACCAATTTTGCTCTTTCAGGCACCGGCTGCCGATGGCAAGCAGCATGATCAGGATTCAAACTCATGATCCTCAGATCATAGTGACAGCGCCTTAGTCCACTGAGCCACTTAGGTTCCTTATTAATGTGCTTTTAACCATCATCTGGAGTAGCAGCTGAAGCACTTCTGAAAAAGTAAAAAGTGCCCCTAAATGACAGACAATGTACAGCAGGTTCAGCAATGACTCTGTGGTACACAGTGCAGTTAGAAATGCAGTGACACATTTTTTGTTGTTTTGTCTCTGCACTCTGGTACATTGGGCTTGAAATGAAACTATTATGTTAATGTTTATTATGTCTGCTTTAATTTAACGTGATCTGCATCTATGTTGCATGAACTATACAGCAATTCCAGTCAGTTTTATACATCAAATCAGCACCATCTGATGTTAATGACTCTGTCAGAGATCATGTCATTCGTGTCAAATGATGTGTCCAGATGTGTGATCTCATCAGTGTTGACCACCATTATCATCAAACCTCTCCTTTCATTGTCTCAAGCAGAAGCATGACCAGATGAGTGCACACACACACACACACACACACACACACACACACACATTCTAACTATCAGCGCCTCTGATCTGACCACAGATGTAATCTAGCATTTTGTAACCTGCCATGAAATTGGCCTATTATAAATGTGACATATGGGTTTGTGTTGTCTATAGAGGATTTTTCTCTCACATATATAACCATAATCCATATGCTAGTGGCAAATGATGGATTTTATAATAATAATAATAATAATAATAATTATTATTATTATTATTATTATTATTATTATTATTGTTATTGTTATTGTTATTGTTGTTGTTTTATTATTATTATTATTATTATTATTATTATTATTGTTATTGTTATTGTTGTTGTTTTATTATTATTATTATTATTATTATTATTATTATTATTTGTTTGATAGCTTGTACATGGTTCTTTTTTATATAACTACATATATACAAGCTGGATTTTTCCATTTACCCAGGTAACTTAAGCCCAAAGTCAAACCTGTCCAATGGGAAAGGAGAAGCAGGACATTTGTACTGGACTTAAGTTAAGTGCCTAACTTAGAAATCCTACTTTGTGGAATAACCCAATGGGTGTCCAAATCTTAGCCTAAGACTGAAATTCTGACTGAAATGTTAAGAAAGAAACCTTACACTTAAACACAAAGTGCTCATTGTTTCATCGTGTTTGAAAACACAACTGGCCTTTACATTGTGGAAGCACTTTATGATGAACGGATCAATAGAACTTTGATTTGGAAGGATTTGGAAGTTTTTGATTGTCCAGACAGTGCAGGCCTACTCTAAAAAAGACATTAGTGTGGGTAATTAATGAGTTTATTAGCCAAATATGTGGCAAGACCGGCAGTTATCTCATGCCATTATTTCAGACCCCACCATGACAATGTTAGTGGACAGATAAAGATTGATTACAGGTGCGTGTGTATGTGTGTGTATGTGTGTGAGCACATGTGCATGTCCGTGGCTCTGACATCTGGCACTGGGTTGTACTGTTAGAGCCAGAGGGGTGTGTGCATACGTCAGGGACACAGGAGCAGCCATCGTATGCCCAGTTCTCCCCAGAAAGACTTTTATAGATTAATGGGGGGAAATGACAAATGCTTCCACATGGGCTTCTGAGTGGATCCACTCAGTCTGGACTTCCAATCTCTCCCCAACTCCTCCTACCACATCATTTCAATTTCCTCTCCAACTACTCAGAGATCAGAGAGAGAAGCATGCAAAGGTATTTTAAGGTGCACATATTCACACAAACACACATAAATAAGCCCAGTGAGCATTAGCTGAAAGACAAGAGCGCACTGCATTAAGGCCTGTTAGCACAAACGTAAAATGAACAAGGCTGCTAACATCTGCATCGTGTTTTCTTTACCCATAAAAAGAAGACATCATGACTTGGACGCCACAAAGAGAAACGAGAGCCTTTTCAATCACTGAAATCCTCAGACTGTCTCTGTATTATGTGCACTTTCGGATTTAATCATATTAAACTGAGAATTGGCCTTCCTTCACAAAAGCCTACAAACTGAACACAGTGAGGCTATACACAATGCCTGCCTGATACAATCTGCACATCAGCATGTTAATCATAAGCAGAGGTAGATAAATTACATTTCCTCAGAGCCTGTTTACACCTCACATTAACATGTGTTTCATCTCTGCATTGCATCTGCATATACTTCTGATTCCGTCTACATTTTCAACTACAATGAGAAAGGTCAAGCTGTGAGCAGAGGCCTTTCTGTTTTAGGACACACCTACACTCTCACCCTAACCCTAACCATAACCCTTGCCAGAGAGGACAAGGATGCATAGTTGCTGTAGCTGAGGTGAAAGAGGGTCATTCTTGTCTTAGAACAGTAAAGAGTGCAGTAAGTTTAAGTTGGGCTGACTTTATTTTTTACACCGTTGCAACAACAATCAGTGGAAGCTGTAGGAGACAAAGGCTTTCCTCTGTAGCTCACATCAGAAAAAACCTTGTGTGACTGATCAGCTCTTGGACTGACTTATGACATTTAAACACTGAGCAACTGCTTATGAAGAGCTAACGAGGGAAATTAAATGAAATGTTTCTCAATGTCTTTTCTGCTGCTAATCATTAAATAGCTTACAATGTTCAATTATTACTGCACAAATTAGTTAGCCAATACTGTGACTGTCCCAGTGTCCCAACGCTCAACATTCAGTTGATTAGTTTGACATGGTATTTAGCCTGGCTAGTAGCTGCTTTCAATGGCTTCAGGACTTTGTAGACATGAAACCGCTCATTACTGCTAATGTAACTGAATTTAGACACATTCAGTTGACACTTATATTAAACATGGTCAAGATCCTGCACTGACCTCCTCTGAATGTGGTTTGTGTGATCAGATGTCAATGCATCCTAGGGGGGTGTTTACAATCGACTTCTCATGTTTACAAATGGAATATAAAAGTGATCTAAACACCAAGTATTTATATTTATAGTTCAAAGTATATAATTATATAATTACATAATTTCAGTATCTGGATTTTATATTATGTGAGCATTTCAACATGAATGGACAAATGCTCCAAAATAATATAACATCTTGTCACACTAGTTTATTAAATTTAGAATATTGTTACAAAGTTTATTTGTATGTTCATGTCATTTGTTTATAATTTCATTCAAACAGAAAAAGTGTCATATTTTATATTCATCACATGTCAAGTGAAATATGTAAAGGGTTTTTTATGTTGATACTGTTTACAGCCAGCAGATATTGCTTAGTAGTCCTGGGGAGCGATCACTACCCACCCAGATAGAGCACCGCTAATTTTGCTCTCTCAGGCCCTGTCCAACAATCCGTATGACTAGGATTTGAACTTACGTTTACATTTACATTTATGGCATTTAGCAGATGCTCTTATCCAGAGTGACGTACAACAGTGCTTTGATTCCATTATGAGAATTATCTCAGCTAGTACAGACAGGTTCGAGTCAAGACCACTCTTCAGTTCAGACACTGTTAAAACAAAAGCATTACTAATTCCCGGAAAGATACACAATTATACACAATATAAGAGCACTACAATACATTATAATAGGAGATATAAACTAGTTTTCGCTTAACACTGCATTTCCCAGGTTTGCAGAAAAAAACCTTGTGAGCCATTCGAGAGGTAATATGATGTAAATGAGAGTCTGGAGGGCTAGTGTGTAGGGTCTAGGGAGCATGTCGAAGTTTTGTTTTGGTATTCGGCCTCAGCCGTACGGCTCGATTCAGCCTTGGCCGATTGCTCGACTCGGCTCGTGTGTGCGCGTGTGTTTGTGTGAACTGTAGCATGATTCGTGCTCTATTATTTTATATAAATATTTTTTTCCTTTATGGAAAGAGGACTTAGAACCGAGGGACACTCTCTGTCAGACTGAATGTGCTACGATGCGCTGATTTGCATGACAAAAATTTGCATGAGCAGAGCAGCAGACAAAGGGTGTTAATGGCTCCAGCATTCCAGCGCGGGGGAGAGAGACGATGAAAATTTTCGTCAGGTTGGGAATTCTATTAAGTGTTCAACAAAGACATGGGTCTTCAGTCTGCATTTGAATACTTTGAAGGACTCTGCTGTTTGAACAGCCAGTGGGGGCTTGATCCACCACCTGGTTGCTAGGGCAGAGAAGAGTTTTGATGTTTGTCTTCCATATGTCTTGAAGGATGACAGGTCAAGCCGAGCCGTACTTGAAGCTTGAAGAGTTTGAGGTGCGACTAGAGACTTGACCGTTGCCATTAGTTATAGACGAGCTGGTCCTTTTCTTGCTTTGTACACACACACACACACACACACACACACACACACACACACACACATATATATATATATATATATATATATATATGTTTGCCATTTTTATCCCCTTCCCAATGTAGTAGTAGCCAGTTAGCCCATCCCATCCATTAGGACTCTCCCTATCACTTTTGCAATGTCCCTGACTCTAGGAGGGTGAAGTCAAGTACAAGCCTCCTCCGTTGTGTGTGATGCGGCCACCTCTTTTCAAACTACCACTGATACACCATCACTGGGGAGCCAACATTCTCAGAGGAAAGCACAGGATTTCCAGTTCCAAATGGAACAATCAGTAGATGCCTGAACTAGCAGATATTGCAATGTGAAAGTGATAGGGAGAGAGAGCACCATCTACCCGCCCAGAGAGAGCATGGCCAATTTCCGCTCTCTTCGGCCCTGGCTGCTTTTTTTTTTTTATCTGATGTGAGCAGCTACAGGAAGCCAGTGAAGTGAACGCAGCAGTGTAGTGATGTGAGAGAACTTGGGTTGATTAAAAACCAGCCGAGCATCTGCATTCTGGATCAACTGCAGGGTCCTGATGGCTCGGATAGAAAGACCAGCCAGGAGTGAGTTGCTGTAGTCAACTCTTGAGATAACGAGAGACTGGACAAGCATCTGGGCAGCATCCATGGTTAAAGTTAGATCCATCAAGTGTTGAAGATAATGAACCTGCACAACTGCATCACGTTTGCGATGTGAGTAGAAAACTGGTTGTCAAGGATCACACCAAGACTTCTTACTTTTTGAGATGGAACAAGGATGGATCTCTCAAACAGGACAGGAAGTTCAAGATGCAAACCAGTGGTTCCAGGAATGAAGAGAAGCTCAGCCTTGCTATTGTTGAGCTTCAAGTAGTGGGTTGTCATCCATGTAGAGATGTCAGCCAAACATGCTGAAATGTGGCTAGATGCTGAAATGAAGCTGTGTCAGAAGGAAGGAAGGAAAACATCGGTTGAGTGTCACCAGTATAACAGTGGTAT
This sequence comes from Crenuchus spilurus, assembly GCA_036984385.1. Taxonomy (NCBI): domain Eukaryota; kingdom Metazoa; phylum Chordata; class Actinopteri; order Characiformes; family Crenuchidae; genus Crenuchus; species Crenuchus spilurus. The sequence continues at coordinate 169,232 of BRDA01011068.1, read as the reverse complement.
GAAAATCCATGAAAATAAATTATTTCACCAAGAGTGAGTGTATAGTGAGAAAAGAAGAGGGCCCAGCACTGAGCCTTGTGGGATACCAGTGGAGATCCTGCATGGAGCAGATGTGGACCCACTCCATGTTACCTGGTAGGACCAATCCTCTAAATATGATCTGAACCACTTCCAAGCAGAATCAGTTATCCTGAGGTTAGAAAGGACATACAGGAGGATCTCATGGCTGACCATGTAAAACCATTACTAATACCTAGAAAGATGTAACAATACACAATTATACACAATATAAAAGCATTACAATGAGTGCTTTAAACTAGTGCTTGCTTAAGGGATGGTTCTTCAGCTGCGTTTGTAAGATTGCAAAGGAATCTGCTGTTTGAACAGCCAGTGGGAGTTTGTTCCACCCCTTGTTTGCTAGGAGAGAGAAGAGTCTTGATGCTAATCTTCCAAGTGTTTTGAAGGATGGTGTGATCCTCTGATCATAGTGTTAAAATTAGTCCACTGACCCACTCAGGCCTACCTATCATATTTATTTCTAAGAGTAAACAAGATAGTACCGAGGCCACTGAGGTGTCCAGGGAAGAAGGAAACTGCAGACTGTTATGTGTTACGTGTTATGAAATGGACACTTAATCCTTAGTCCATTATGTAGTTGGGACATTAGAGCCTCAAACATAGTAAGATCTTATTGCTATTGTCAGTGTTTTGGTTCACTCTGGTCTGTTTGCACTGCTTAGTTACAGCACCCTCCATAATTATTGGCACCCCTGGTTAAGAAGTGTTCTTTCGCTTCTAATAAATTATTTCTATATATATAATATTAGACAACAATGCAAAAAAAGAGAAAAATCTAAGCTTTAATTTAAGTGCCTTTATTTGGTGGGGAAAAAAATCACACATTAAGAAATAAATCTTTTGAAATCATGTGTGCCACAATTATTGGCACCCCTGGTGTTAGTACTTTGTACAACATCCTTTTGCCAAAAAAAACAGCACTTAATCTTCTCCTATAACTCTTCACAAGATGGGAGAATACAGAAAGAGGGATCTTCAACCATTCCTCTTTGCACAACCTCTCTAAATCATCCAGAGTCCTGGGTCTTCTCCTATGCACTCTCCTCTTCAGCTCACCCCACAGGTTTTCTATTGGGTTGAGGTCTGGGGACTGAGATGACCATGAGAGGAGCTTGATTTTGTGCCTTGTGAACCATTTTTGAGTAGATTTGGCCACATGTTTAAGGTCATTATCTTGCTGAAAGATCCAGTGATGACCCATCTTCAGCTTTCAGGCAGAGGCCACCAGATTCTGATTCAAAATGTCTGGATATTTCAAAGAGTTCATGATCCCATGTATCCTTACAAGGTTCCCAGGTCCTTTGGAGGAGAAACAGGCCCACAGCATCACCAATTCCCCCATACTTAACAGTGGGCATGAGGTGTTTTTCTGCGTACTCATCCTTGGTGTTATACTTACAGTGTTTGTTACCAAAAAGCTCTATTTTGGTCTCATCTGACCAAAGCACGCGGTCCCAGTTAAAATCCCAGTACTGCTTGGCAAACTCCACCTGTTTATGCTTATGAGTATAACTCAGAAAAGACTTTATCCATGCATGCCTCCCAAACAGCTTGTTGGCATGTAGATAGCGGCTGATGGTTGTTTGGGAGACCTCGTAACCCCAAGATGCTATCATTTGATTCAATTCTCTTACAGTGAGCTTTGGAGACCTTTTTACTTCTCTTACCATCCTTCTCACTGCGCGTGGTGGCAAGATACACTTGCATCCCCTTCCAGGCTTGTTTGTCACAGTTCCAGATGTTTTGAATGTTTTGATGATTGCTCTGACTGTAGATAAGGGCATCTGCAGGTGAGTGGCTATTTTCTTGTAGCCATTGCCTGATTTATGAAAGTCAACACACATCTGCCTTACTTGAATAGTGTCTTCTCTTGTCTTTCCCATGTTTAAGAGTGAATAAGCGAAACAGGCCTTTGTGTAATGCCATATTTATACCCCAGGGAAACAGAAAGTAATGAATTACTAATTAAAGGTTCCTAGATACTTTACAAACTACAGTAGGAATGACAAAAATGGTTCAAATACATTTGTTTCCAAGAAATTGTTAAGGGTGCCAATAATTGTGGAACAGGTCATTTTATGGGAAATAATTATTTCTTAGTCAGGAATTTTTCATATTTTTTTTTTTTTTTTTTGCTTGAGTTGAAGGTTGCTTTTTTCTCAACTTTTTCAGAGTGAGATTATTCTTCTGCAATAAAAAAATTCTTTATTTTAAGGCTTTTAACACATTAACTAGGGGTGCCAATAATTATGGAGGGCACTGTACTTAGTGAAGGAAATGTCTGAGTCTGTAAGTGAACTATCTACTACTGTAATCATGGCTTTATCAATATAATGCCGTAATAGCATCTTGAGACAAATGCTTTTTTTAGCTTGTGTGTGTGACATGAAGACATATAGTGATCAGAAAACTGTCTCCAAATCTGACCTAACTGTGCTGATATTTGAATGACTATTAAAGGCTTTAAGCCCATTTCATACCAAAAACAGCAGCTGCACCACATGAGGTACCACGCCGTGTCGCACGCAATACGCCCCTATATTAATCAATGTAGCTTTTCATACTGGGTCTATTTTTGACGTGTGCCGCCCGCAGCATTCTAACAGTTTCTAGGCAAAATCAGCTCAGAATTCAGTATTCTTACTAAATGTGCAATCTAGGCCAACATAAATAACAAACAGCCATATTGTGACGCAAGAATGCAAACCCTGAGCTTGTACAAGTAGACCAGTGACCTGATGTGGAGCATCTAGCTAATCCTACTATTAATAAATCAGTTGATCAAAATTAGAAACATCATTTAAGATTAAACCCTGAACAAACATGGATGATGTACAGCTAGTCATTGAATTGGCAAAGTACAAAAACTTCCAATAAGAACATGTCCGAAAAGCTGTATCTGAAGCTGTTGTCGTGAGTATTTATAATTCCACAACATTAGGTTATTTGCCTCCTTATATTGAACAAAATACACAAACACACTTTCACCTCCTGGCTAATATGTTCATATGGTGGGAAATAACAAGCGTTGTTGAATGGTTCTGATGTACCGTGTGCACCGCACCTCTGCTGGTGTGAAATTAGCTTTACAGGAAGAGTAGAAGGAGAGACATTGTATTTGAGCACTTTTCCCTCCTGACTACTTTTCTCAGTTTTGATACTTTTCAGCTTTAACCAAAAAATCTTACATACTGCAGCTTTTCTCAACACATACTCCTTCTCCTAAAAAGTGTTTGGGAAATACATTTGTTTTTCTTTTTTTGAACATTGATGATACAAAGTTGTATTTTTGACTGCATATTTAGCAACAATACTTTTTCTTAACATCACTTTTGTAACAAAACAGTGTACCTTGCAACACTTTTAATGTATTTTTAATGCTAATCAAGAAATGTTGAACACTGTAGTGGAGCAGGACCAACTTGTGCTTCACAAAAAGTGAGTTACACAGTGTTAAATACCCTAAGATACATTTGCGAGTAAATTACTTTAAATTTTTTACTTCCAATTTTAGGTTCCGCTTTTGTTATTTATTTAATTATTTTTTTCATTTGAGTGTTTGGACTTGTGTGTGTTATTATGGATGGACGGATGGATGGATGAATGAATAGATGGATGGATGTTTTGGACCAAAAGGAACTCATAAATAGAATAAACCTGCTTGAATTCCTCTGCTGATACTGGATATGCTATGAGGTTCCACTGCAGCTGCATAGGAAAACCAGCAGATCAGGGTTTGTTTATCTTGTTATTTTTACTTGAGTTGTGTTTTTGGTGCCGACTTTTTCTTAACTCATTTTTCAGTGAAGTAACAGCACTTTTATTTGAGGATGGTTTTAGGCTCCTCTACTGCCTCTGATCATTCCATTAGATAGACATGAACGCTGCTTTTCCTCTGCTGTAGATAACTATCACTGACTCTTACCTTCTGAAAAGCTTGTTTCATCCTCTATTCCCTCTCGTTCCAGTGTGATAATTAAAACATTACAATAATGAATAATAATTAGGTTACTGGCCAGGAATAAAAAGTGAGGGATGGAGATAAAAAAGAGAGTGAGATGTGTTTGGTGAATCAATTTTGTGAAGCACCATTTTAGCATTTGGGAAACTTTGGTGAAAGAGAAAGAGAGGTAGAGAGAGAGAGAGAGAGAGAGAGAGAGAGATGAGTGGTTGGCCGGCAGCGGGATGTGCACGCTCTCAGCTCAAGCTTCACGCCAACAAACAAACAAACAAACAGCAGGTTTACAGCAGTGCATGCACCTGCAGCTCATTACAGCTACTGAACAGAGCACAGGTGCACAGGACTCTAACAAACACATGGCCACATGCATAGAAATTGGTTTTAAGCAAATGAAGAGTAGAAAGTCCATTCACAACATTACATGCATGCACATGTGCACACATCGAGTGGCTGGTTTATTAGGTATATTTACCTTGCAACTCCACTCATCAACAATTTATCAGAAATACTTACTATATACAGTACTACATACAAAAAAATATTATATTTACAGCATTTGGCAGACAGTCTTATCCAGAGTGATGTACAACAATGTTTTGTTTCCATTAAGAGAATCATCTCAGCTAGTACAGACAGGTTAGAGTCCAAACTACTCTTCAGTTCAGACACTGTTAGAACAACCTTTACTAATACCTAGAAAGAAGGAAAAATACACAATTATACACAATATAAGAGCATAACAGCATTACATTAAGTGTTTTAAACTAGCACTCGCTTACGTGTTCAGTCTGTGTGTGAAGACTGTGAGGGACTCTGCTGTTAGAACAGTCAGTGGGAGTTTGTTCCACCACCTCGGTGCCAGGACAGAGAAGAGTCTTGATGTTAGTCTTCCACATGTCTTTAAGGATGGCGGGTCAAGCCGAGCTGTACTGGAAGCTCATTAAAACAAGAACATAAAGGCTTAAAATATCACTTTAAGAGTAATAAATATATAATATATATGATAGTTTACCTTTTGGAATTAAATTATGAACACTTTGGATTAAGAGTACTTTGCACCTGCCTGTCAACATTCATCAACTGAAAAAGGACAAAATCAAGGTCCTTCTCATACCATCAAAACATCTCAAACCTCGTGTGGCGTGGACTCAATAAGACCACCACAGACTGGACTTTGTCCACATCTCATAGATGTGCATTTCATTTTCCTGATACACCAGAAATGAAGTAACTGCACATGCAGTGAAATATTATAAACACTTTACTGGCATATTTCAATCACAAGACTGGATTTATATTGTTATTGGATGTGATGTCCCCCCCCCAAAAAAAAAAAAAAAAAAAAAAGATGCACACCATCAGCCTCATGAATATAATGAGGCTATATAATAATGGCCAAGGTTCTTTGACTGTTTGCTCTTTACTCACATTACTGTTACAGTAGCAGTCAAAGCTTTGGACACATTTTCTCATTCAATGTTTTTATTTTTTTTCTACATTATAAATGAAAACTGAAGTCATCCAGACTATGAGTGATCATGTAGTAAACTTAAAAGTGTTAAACAAACCAAAATATGTTTTAGATTTTACTTCAAAGCAGGCAAACAACTGAGGGTCTCAAACACATTAAGAGGCAAGAAATGCAAGTCATGAACTCTTGACAAGACACAGCTGTTAACTGAAAGCCATTCCAGGTGACTACCTCATAAAGCTGACTGAGAAAATGCCAAGAAAGCTGCCATCTAAGCAAGAGGTGCCTACTGTGAAGAATGTAAAATATAAACATATTCTGGTTTGTTTAACACTGTTTTGTTTACTAAATAATTACAGATGTGTTTATTCATAGTTTATGTGACTTTAGTATTAATCTACAATACAGAACATTTTTACATTATGAAAAACCACTGAATGTCCAGAAGGTGTTTTGACTGACACTGTATAAGCAGTATGGAGAAAGTGAGACATGGAACAGAATAATGTCTCAATCCTTTGATTCACTTTATTGTTTATTCTGTCACTATTGGGTGTAGATTCAGTAGTATACAGTGAAAGTATTAATGCAGAAGTTTAAAATAGTCTATATACCCAAGACATTTTCAGCACAGGTCATTATTTGGTAAATAATGTTTACTTTTCTAGTAAATGTATTGATTGCAATTACGTAGTAAACATTTGAAATGTTGACACAACATTTAACTGTGGTCATCTTGACATTGCACAGCCTGCACCTGATATAAAATAAAACCTGACAATGCAGCTCACAAAACCTTTCTTTAGTTTTCATAATTGAATTAAAAAAGATACACTATCATAGTTTATATAAATTACACATAAAGTGACAATACAAGCCTTTTACACTTTGCTGTTGATTGGTGTGAACACAAGACTAACAGAGACTAACATAGACTAACACAGGCCTCCTCTGATGTCATGCCACACAATACATCTACATACTCGGAGGAAAGCGCTGGATCCACAGTTCTGATGGATGGCCTGGAAGATGCCTGAGCCAGCTGACATTGCTTAGTAGTGCTAAGGAGATACTGTCATCTTACCCGCTCAGAGAGAGCACAGCTCTTTCGGGCCCTGACTATACATGGCAAGCAACAAGAACGGGATTCAAACTCACAATCCTCAGATCATAGAGACAGCAACTTAGTCTGCTGAGTCACTGAGTGGCCCCCGGTAGCTTTTCTGAGTATTCTGTGTCCTATTAGCACTACACTCACTGGACAGATTTCCATACTGAGTTTAAAAACATTTAAACAATGACACCTCAAGACCTAAACATGCTTAAAACTTATCTTTATCTAACAGTTTCCACTGATTTCCTTATATAATCACACTTAAAGCCTGTTAGCTTTCTGCTAAGCTGTTTTTAAAACAAATCATATTTAATTTCCTCAGATATAGGTAGTCATATATGACATGTTTAGAATCTACATTTTGTAATTACTGTGTCCAAAACCACACTGTCTCGTCTGTGAGATCTTAAATAAGACCTGGAAGCAGTTTGAGTGGGATGCACAAAATGTTGGTGATGTACTTTAATGGAGAGGTCTAGGCTAAATTAATTCACTATTAAGTTAAGCTCCAGTTCCAAATTAATCAAACAAAAACTGAATTCACAGGTTTAAACATTGTTGAAATCACATTCTAAATACATTTACATTTGATCAAAATGTGGACATTATGATGACTGAATACTAGTCTTACATTTGCAAAACCAACTTTTAACAACATACTGTACCAGTCAAAAATTTGGACACCTTCTGGACATTCAGTGGTTTTTCATTATTAAAAAATTTTCTGTATTGTAGATTAATACTAAAATCAACCAAACTATGAATAAACACATATGTAATTATTTAGTAAACAAAACAGTGTTAAACAAACCAGAATATGTTTATATTTTACATTCTTTACAGTAGGCACCTCTTGCTTAGATGCCAGCTTTCTTGGCATTTTCTCAGTCAGCTTTATGAGGTAGTCACCTGGAATGGCTTTCAGTTAACAGCTGTGTCTTGTCAAGAGTTCATGACTTGCATTTCTTACCTCTTAATGTGTTTGAGACATCTGTTGTGTGTCTACTTTGAAGTAAAATCTAAAACATATTTTGGTTTGTTTAACACTTTTAAGTTTACTACATTTACATTTGAGGCATTTAGCAGATGCTTTTATCCAAAGCGATTTACAATTGGGGGTTAGGTGCCTTGCTCAAGGGCACTTCAGTCTTGACCTGCCTGGGGATTGAACAGGCGACCTCAGGTCACCAGGACAGATCCTTAACCACTAGACCATGTGATTCCTTATGTGTTCCTTTATAGTATGGATGACTTTTATGTCAAAATATTGTCAAATGTCAAATACTTTTAAGTATGATATGAGAAATTCTGTATATGTGTTGGATCTGCAGCAAAAGAGGACCACCCATGTACATTTATTTGGTGTGTTGACTCTAGTTTTTCAGAGTTTGGATAAAGTACGTGAGGAGAATTGTGTGATGTGTAGTATTTTGTGGTTGAGTTTGGACAAACAGTACTCATCACTATGCTCCACCCTTTCCTCTTCATCATCTGTGCAGGTCTTGTTTTAATTAATTTTAGGCCCAAGTGGTCCAATTAACACAATGATGACAAATGACACATGCTCTTCACTGTTGATAAATGCGCTTGGCAAGGACATGATCACACATCAGACATTACATTGGTGTTTGGTGTTGTTTTCGTCACTGTTCAGTCTGAGAAAGGTTAAGCAGGTACAGTGGGAACAATATCAGGCACGCTTTAGTGATCACTCATTACTGCACTACAGAATAATCAAACCAAATTGGTGATGATAAAATTGTGTTTTTGGTGAGTGGTTAGTCACAGAAGGCCAGAGTTCAACCTGAGCATCTAGTGCAGCGAAGGACAGTGAAAACACTCCACTTTTGAGTAGAAAAATAAGCGCTAAATGCTGTTTTCATGCTGTTACTCTATAATGTGATTTATGTAATTGCTTGTACTTATTAAGAAATGGTTTCTTAAGTATGTTGCATGCACAGTGAGATAGGAGAGAAGCAGTGGCTTTTGCTGTGTTGGGGGTGGAAAGATCAGGAGGAATAGAGAGGAATCAGATGACATGGGAGCAGTTCCTGCAAGCGCAGCAGAAAAAGAGGAAAAGCCACAGCAGGAAAGGAGTAGGAGGGGAAAATTCAAGAAGAGGGAAGAAGACAGAGTAGCTACATTATCAGAAAAGGACGCTCATATATAAACAGGCTGAGGATCTGTTTTATCACTTTGGGGGACTCTTAAAAGAAGAGGATTGTAATAAACTGTAAATTGTACAACATTTCTGATTGGCTGAGGTGCCCAAAACTGTAAAGCACTCAAGACTGTACACATCAGCTGAATTCGGTATTGAAGAAGCCATATTATGGAAACTTTTTTGAAGACAACACATTCACATACACTCACTGGCCAATTCATTAGATACACATACCTTGTATCTACACTCAGTGTCTATTTTTATCACAGATGATACAGATACACAATTACAGACGGTAGTTCATCTGTTTCTCTGTATACCTTATTAGCCTCATTTTGCCCTATTCTTCAGTGATCAGGACCTAACAGAGCAAATATTATTTTGGTGGATCATCCTCAGAACTGCAGTGACACTGATGTGGTGGTGGTGTGTTTGTGTGTGTTGTGCTGGTACAACTGGATCAGACACAGCAGAGCTGCTGATGCTTTTAAACACCTCAGTGTAGAGAAAATAGCGCACCAACCAAAACTATCCAGCAGAGCATCCTGTGACTGTCTCTGACTTTACATCTACAAGCTGGACCACCTGCTTGGTGGATAGTGAGCTAACAAGTTTAAAATCTCCAGCAGCTTGGCTGTGTTTTATCCAATCATAGCTAACATACATAACAATGCATGCTAACATACCACCACCACATCAGTGTCACTGCAGTGCTGAGAATGATTCACCTCCTAAGTCATACCGGCTCTGTGGTGGGCCTGTGGAAGATCTGACCACTGAAGGACAGGCGAAAGGAGGCTAGCAAAGTAATCAGATGGACTTCAGTCTGCAATTGTAGAACTACAAAGTGCACCTGTATGATCAGAGGAGCTGATATAATAGACAATGAATGTGTACATAATGAAGTGGCCAGTGTGTGTACAAACCGGATTCCAAAAAAGTTGGGACGCTAAACAAATTGTGAATAAAAACAATGCAATGATGTGGAGATGGCAAATGTCAATATTTTATTTGTAATAGAACATAGATGACAGATCAAAAGTTTAATCTGAGTAAATGTAACATTTTAAAGGAGAAATATGTTGATTCAAAATTTCACAGTGTCAACAAATCCCAAAAAAGTTGGGACAAGTAGCAATAAGTGGCTGGAAAATGGAAATTGAGCATATAACGAACAGCTGGAAGACCAATTAACACTAATTAGGTCAATTGACAACATGATTGGGTATAAAAAGAGCTTCTCAGAGTGTCAGTGTCTCTCTGAAGCCAAGATGGTAAGAGGATCACCAATTCCACCATTGTTGCGCAGAAATACCAGAATGGTGTTACCCAGCGTAAAATAGCAAAGACTTTTATGTTATCATCATCAACCGTGCATAACATCATCAAAAGATTCAGAGAATCTGGAACAATCGCTGTGCGTATGGGTCAAGGCCG
>BRDA01011068.1:114637-158997 GCA_036984385.1 Crenuchus spilurus | reverse complement strand
TTTACAAGAGACTACACTAACCGACGAGAGACAACACGGAGTAACTTTTGCATCAGGTCAAACTTTGTAAGGAATATAACAGTCACACTTACCCGTTTATTTTTACGAGATCGGACTTAGACAAGGTGGATAGTGAGCTAACAAGTTTAAAATCTCCAGCAGCTTGGCTGTGTTTTATCCAATCATAGCTAACATACATAACAATGCATGCTAACATACCACCACCACATCAGTGTCACTGCAGTGCTGAGAATGATTCACCTCCTAAGTCATACCGGCTCTGTGGTGGGCCTGTGGAAGATCTGACCACTGAAGGACAGGCGAAAGGAGGCTAGCAAAGTAATCAGATGGACTTCAGTCTGCAATTGTAGAACTACAGAGTGCACCTGTATGATCAGAGGAGCTGATATAATAGACTATGAATGTGTACATAATGAAGTGGCCAGTGAGTGTATATTAACAGATTCAGGCTAGAGCATTTTTATTTGCCCATTCACACTGACAATATAAGGAATGTTTCAAACTGGACTACGTTTTCAATGAGGCACAACAGAGAGCAGCCAATCACATCAGAGAACATTTACATACTTGTATATCAATGTTAAAGGGTTTACTACATGATCATTAGCTCCAACATGTTCTGCATTTCTCTCATTCTGCACTGTTCTCTCAGCATTGTGTAAAGCAAGCAGAATAACTGACGAGTACTCCAAGGTCATGACACACCCACTAGAGACACTGTGCACTTAAGCACTGTAATAATAGTCTTTGTGGTGACATCTGCTTTGACTTAGTCCAAACACTCTGGCACTTAATAAAGCATATAATCAAAATGCTGTATTCAAGATGAGAGAACAAATGTCTGGTAGAAGGAGTGGGGGGAAGAATTCCTGAAGAGCAGCTCACTTTACTGTGAGAAAAAAGAAAAAAAAAGCTTTCCAAACGTTGGTCTCAGATGTGGGAACATCTCACTTTAGGAGAAAGTTTGGATGAGAATCTCAAATCAGTGTAATCTGTGCACACAAAATCTTGAGGACATAATCTGAATAAACAGTAAGTGTGCTAGATGTGCATATTTGAGAGTAAACATAACTTGATGTGGCTGTAAATAAGCATATGGTCACTGTACCCAGTTTATTTACGCTGTAGTCCAGTGGTGTTGAAATCCAGTCCTGTAGGCCGGGTGTCCTGCAGTTTTGCTGATTTTCCTGCTCAACATATCTGGTTCAACTCACCTGCTAATTGCCAAGTTTAGTAGGTGTGTCTGAGTAAAGAAATCACCAAGTTTTTTAGAATATAGTGAGACCACAACAGGACATATTTACAAAGTGTGTTGATAAATACTCTGTTAACATAAAATCAAACCTCCGCCTCTCTCAATGCAGAATGTAGAGCAGGAAAAATGTGACCCCGCCAGGGAAAACCAGGTCAAAGTCATTCTTTGTTTTTTCAAAACAACTTTTTTGTGAATTTAAGTTTTGTTTTTGATCAAAATATGTATTACAATAGATATCTGAGACTGTTATCTTTCATTTACAGCAATAATACAGAGTGGCTAAGTTTTGTCGCTAATGTGAGTGACACAATATTGACACCATATCTCAATAAGTTGCCCAGTGACTTTGGCCTGGTTTTCCCTGGAGAGGTCACAAATGTTTACTACTTTACTATAAGACAATCAAAAAGTCCAAAAGACAGACCAGGGGTCAAAACTGGGCAAACATTAAAAGGCTTGACAAACATTGTGGTTAATAAACAGAGCAAGAAGTCAAAACCATCAAATCACAACAGTACTCAAACTAATAGTAAAGCTCAGAAACTTGGCACGAACACAAGAAACTTTACAAAGATGCTGAGGTTTTCTCAGAATAAACAGTCCAGTCTCTGATGTCAGTCAGCTGTGTTCCAGGTGTAACAAGTAAGAGGTGTAGCTGAGGCAAGCCAGTGATCAGGAGACAGGTGAAGGAGAGGACCAGAGCGCTAGAGGTTTTGATGTGGTTGGGACAGTAAAGCCATTATATTAATTATATTTGTTAAATTGCCTAATAACATGCTTTTGAGACATTATCAATCTGCAGCTTGTTTTAAATGCAGAAAAAAACCAAACTCATCAAAAACTGAAAGGTTTGCCTTTCCTGAGAAAAAATTTACCAAACGTGGTCAACAGATTGAGACTGTATCTAGTTTTAAATATTTGGGGTTTGTGATTGATGATAAATTGTCTTTTAAGTTGCATCTACAGCACTTAACAAACAGACTGAAGATTTTACTTGGATTTTATTACAGAAACAAGGCTTGTTTTGTATTTCGGTTAAAAGGAAGTTGGTGGAGTCTACTTTTCTTCCTGTTATTGATTATGGAGATGTGTTGTATATGAACGCTTCTACTCAGTGTCTGAATAAGTTGGACAGTGTGTATCACAGTGCTTTAAGGTTTATTACAAATTGTAGTCCTCTAACTCATCACTGTGTACTCTATTCTAAAGTAAACTGGTCTTCACTTGGTGTGCGCCGTCTTAGTCACTGGTATGTTTTATATATATGTATTATATGTACTATGTTTTGTTTTAGTATGTCCTTGTTATAATGTTTTGTTGCTGCTGTCAGTCTTGGGCAGGTCTCTCTTGTAAAGAGATCTGTGATCTCAGTGGGATTTTTACCTGGTTAAATAAAGGCTTAATAAAAAAAAAGAAGAATTTAGAGTTTAAATGCTAGCAAAAAAGTCTAGCTTAGCTGTCACTAGTTGTGCTAACTTTAGTAAACTGAATTAATGTTATTAGCTGCATTTCCAAAATAAACACACAGTATTTTCACTGCATTTAGGCTTGAATGACCATTTTGACATCAATATGTCAACAGAATGATGATGACATTAATGCAAACTGATGCACATTGGCACAAAGTGGCGCAAACTGGCACAAAAGGTCTAGAACAACTGGCTCGCCTTGACTCATGTCAGTCTGAAACATTTTTAAAAGCCATGCATCAAACAATTCCCACTCTGTTAGTGGTTGTTGTGGCAGTTTTGTGGTTGTTAGGTTACACATTGTTCACTGTGTCTAGACAACATCACTAATCCAGTTGTAGACAGGCTATTGACTGGGTAAGAAGGTCTGTACATCTTGGCCTCCACTTCTAGAACATCACAAGGTCCATTTTCTCTGGCCGCCTTGCCTCCATTGTGTACTGATTACATGATGACTCAATCTATTTACTTAGGACCCTCATGCCCGCCTCTGTGTTGGATTAGTAGTGTCTGAAGTGGATAAAGATGAGATCAGGTAGCGCTGTGAAATCAATTGAGCTGAACTGGGTTATGCTTGCCATTCTGATTTTAACTACACTGGAAAATGGAATCACAAGACCTTTGTCAGCATTCATTCATAGAAACACAGCTACTCAAAAACTAGGGCTGCAAAACTCTGATCCTACAATGATTTGATTCATTTGTGAACTCTTCTGAAACAACTGACTGCATCTCAAATTTGACTGCACCAGCTATTAACACAGTAATGGAGCACAGAGACATTTAAGCCAAATCATTTTATTTTGGCCAGTCAATGAGCACATTATTTGTTGAATATTAAGATGAACCATTTTGCCAATGTGATTTTCACACAACGGAATTTGACTTCCACATCTAACCCATTCGTGCAGTGAAACACACACACACACACACACTAGGCTGTGAGAATTTGTGCCCAAAGTGGTGGGCAGCCCTTAGGGGGTGCGGTGCTTTGCTCAAGGGCACTTCAGTCATGTCCTGTCTGGCGATCGAACCGGCGACCTTCTGGTCACAAGACCAGATCCTTACCACTAGGCCATGACTGCCACATTATTAGGAAGAAGAAGCAACACAGTCACCACAGTGTTTTACACATAGGAAATTGACCTCCGTCTTTATCTCATCCATGCAGTGAACATACACACTAGTGAGCACAAACACTAGGAACAGTTAGCACACATAGAATGTCAGGCGCCCAGGGAGCAGTTGGAGGTTAGGTACCTTGCTCAAAGGCACTTTAGCTGTGTCCTAAAAGTTCAGGGGTTGAGGATCTTTTGTTCCCAAGCTCACTTCTCTGAAATTCACTTCCATAACATGGAAACAGGATAAAAATTTTTTATAATCATTCATTCATTCATTATCACACCCTCTTTATCCTTATCAGGGTCGCGGTTAGTCCCCTACCCCCGCACTGGGCGCAGGGCAGGGCATTACACTATTCAACCAAGCCCAGGACAGGGCGCTAGTCCATCGCTGGGTGAACACACATGCACACACATAGACAATTTATAGTAGCCAATTCACCTGACCTCCATGTTTTTGGACTGTGGGAGGAAACCGGAAACCCCGGAGGAAACCCACGCAGACACGGGGAGAACATGGAAACTCCGCTCAGACGTGGACGCAAACCCAAGACCTCAGTGCTGAGAAGCAAACATGCTAACCACTAAGCCACCGTGCCGCCCGTTTATTATAATCAATTTTAACATTTCAGAATCAATTTAATTAATCAGATCAATGCATCATGTATACATGTTTGGAACCCTTTTTGAACATAACATTTCTGCTTTCTGACTGCAGCCGTGAAACAGTAAAACAGAGCCAAAGTTTAAAGCAGACACAAATTGAACAGAAAAGCACAAATAGAAACCATACTTGAGAGACACCAATGACATTTTTCTTAAATTACACCTCCAACCGAGAGTCCTAACCTTCTGTGCAGAAACACAAAACCTGGAAACCTCCCTAGCCTCTTTGCTTAAGACATCATCCTGCCTCCTGCCTCAGGAACATGACCAGCAGTCATTCCCCTGCACATCCCAGGTGCCTGCTTTCTTCATCCCTGCCAGAATGCTCAACTCAATCAGGCTCCACTTAGAGAGTGATTTACAAGCCAAGATAGTCACTTTGATTGCAGTCCAAGTCTAGGCCTGTAGTCCTTCCAGAGGAAAAGTCATTTGTAAATGGAAACACACAATGCAGTTAGAAAGGGTTTAGTACACTGTTAAAAATAAAAGTGTCAAAAAGAGTTCTTTAGTACAGTGTCATAGAAGGTTCCTTAAAGAACCTTTCTTGATTCTTAAAAGAACAATTGTTAAATGAGATGAGAAGTGTCAAGATCCTTTGTAATGTTTAATGAACATTCACATTACATCAGTGTTGCAAATGATTAAGTTTCACTTCCTGGCCTTCACGTGTTTATGAGTCAGCACCTTGAGGAGGTTTGTTCTCATTCATGAAATGTACAACCTGGGTGCATTTTTTGAGGAAAAGACAAGAACACATTTAATCCAGGTGTTTTTTTCACGGGATAAAACCAGAATGTCAGAGGCAACAAAAGAGGGGCTTGTGGTCAATCGAGAGCTTTTTCCTGACAACTGTATTATAGTATACTGGCTCTTTTGTGGTCATACAGCTCATGCTGACAAGGTAGAAAGTCCACGCATAGCTGAAATGCTTTCTTCTGTGCTAAATAGCTATAGGATAACATCTCCAAAAAGCACTTAATTCACTTCTGTTCCTCTCCTTTCACATGCTTATCATGTTGCTATTTCCATGTTATGGTCTTTGGTCATGGCTATATATTTCTTGTTTCTCACTGCAACATCTTTCTCAGGGACAAGTATCAGGCCCCTCAACACACACTCTGTCAAGTGTATTTATAGAGGGTTGTGGAGAAATTGTCACTTGATGTCAGTGGGTCCTGTTTGGCATCTTCTTGCTCCTGTTTCTGGTTTCTATGGGAGCTGTGGAATGCATTAGGTGTAAATCAAGGCTTTTTGAACCTTTTGGTCCCAACCCCACTTCATGGAAGCCACCTTCATTTACATGGAGAATTCAGAATAATCAATTGTAATGTTCCAGAATCATTTTAATTGAATTAGCAACGCCAGATCAATGCATTACAATGTACCATGCAACAGTTTTGGTCTCTACTGCAACAGTGCAATGTATCAGTGGCAGTCCTAGTGGGACTCAGAAACAGAGTATTATCATTTCAAATAAAATAAAAACATTTTACAAATTCAATTTGTACATGTCAGCAAATTAGAGTTAACTATAACACTGTGGCGACCCATGCATTTCACACCTAGGGCTTCAGTAATGCTCCGTCTGAATCAATCTACCCCTCAGAAACTAATTTATGGTTATAAAAAACATTTACAGTTTTTCTCAATCGATTTGGTTCATTTCTCATATCATGATTTACATTCTCATCACAACAAGTGCATTTCTCAAAACACTTAGTGCAAACAGCAAAACTCAATGAAACACCTGCAAAAGCATGTAACTCATTCAAAATTCTTTGTATTTGCCTCAAAAGCAAATATTTATGTCAATCAATTAGTCAGTGCCATCAGAATGTCTCGTCTGTGTGTCATTGCCTATGAACAAGGCCGTCAGAATACTTAGTCATGTTGTCAACTTTTGATTACAGAAACGCTGGATATTCTGTGGTGTATCAATTGAAATGATGTGTTACATGCAAAATACAAACTTACACAGAACATAAAGTTACACATGACTGAAGACATTGGACTGGAATCAAATTCATACAGAAATATTATTTTGCTGTACTGTTCACACAGTAATTTTTTGACCAAAAAATTTGACTGATATTCTGAAACACAGACAACTGGCAGCAAAATACAACACAATACAAAAACTACCAAACTACAGACGTCCTCTAAACATTCAAAACAACCTGAGACAGCAACTTAAAGAGTTATAGAGCTTCCTTTTCTGTACATCCTGACGCTCCTCTCTGTTGGGCCGCATGTTTTCATCCACATCACACTAAATATCTTCTCTTGCAATGCAGCGTGGAATGAATCTCCTGGAGTGTCTAAACCAGCCTCTACAGGCATCTGCTGTGATGTCCTCACAAGCTGCATCCACAGCAGTCAGCAGGTTCATCTGGGTGTGCGGCTGCTGATTGTACACCTTCCATCTCCAGGCTGAGAAGAGCTCCTCAGTTAGGTTTAGTGATGGAGAACAGGGTGGGAGGAATTCCATCAACATCATGTGATGAATGGTAAACCTTTGCCTGATGGTGTTAGAGTGGTGAAAACTCACATTATCCCAAAAAAACACATATTTGGGCAAATCCTCTTGCATCACACCTCTCTTAGCCTCTCATTATCAGAGATAAGAGGGTGTACTGTATAAGAATGTAAGGAGATGCTGTATGTATGGGAATATGTATAAGCAGCGCACATTGTGATGGTTCCTCCCTTTTGGCCTGGTACATCAGTCGTAGCCCTTTGGCTAACAATGTTTCGACCACGCCTTCTGGATTTTTTCAAGTTTGAAGCCTCATATAGGTATAAAAGTGTGGAGCGGTTCTCCTGATTCCTGATCTATGATACACTGAAGCAGAAAAGGAGTAATGAAGTATATATGATGTTCATTTTGGAAAAGAAACAGTTACAGATGTTTCAGCCACAGCAAATGTGTCAGTATGTAGGCTACATACTGGTACTGTAGCTCTTTCACTCTGTCACCATGTCTTTGAAATGGAACTTTATAGAGCTGTTTCATGCTCATCTGGTGTCATTGAGAGCTATTTGACTATCGTTTGATCTAAACATTCACAAATTCCCCTTCTTAAATAAAAAAGCCAAGATTCAACAATTTCATCAATTTAGGATCAATTACCAAAATTCACCAAAAACATTAATTGACATGTACAAATGATGCCTGAGCGATATGAGAACATGTTCAGCACTTTTGATTGGAATGACCTAGGCGATGACAAAAAACCAAAAAGTTTTGGAGAGAAAGACAATTTAACAGATCAGTAGAACATATTTTGATGAACATGACATAAGCAACTGATAATGTAAAAAACAGCAGATAATTGTACTTGACCATTTGCATGAATGTACTAAAGTATTAGAAAAATGAGAAACACAATGAGAAACGCTATTATGATGTGCACAAGTGACAAGGAGATCTGGAGATTGTACGAATAGTTTTGAGAATTTCAATTCTGATGTGAGAAATGAACCAAATCGACTGAGAAAACCTGTAATATGCATAAATACAGTATAAAGAGCCATTGCATCACAGACAGATCACTCCTGTAACCTTAATAAATGCCTCTATTGAATAAACAAACCAGGGGTGCAAAAGTCTCCTACTGCAGCTACCGCTGTGACACACATTAAAAACTTCAATAATAACCTCATAAACTTGCAATAGTATTTACGAAAAACATTTTACTCACCAAAAAATCTGATTATTTGTAAACAAAATGCATCCTCCTCTCTTTCCTCAAAAAAGTGCAACAGTGCAATTACTGTTGTGTCAGATTATCCATGCGCTTCAGTTCTATCAAGTCCTTTCCTATCGACATCGAAGCTAATGCTAACTAGATTTACTATGTGATCAACGGGTCTGAATAAGGTGGCATTGCCAGACGCCTGCTAGAGGACCCTGATGACACCAACTCAAAATCTGATTGAAGCAACAGTATCATCAACATTTATTTTGTGTTAAGAGACCCTGCAGAATGAATTGTGAAGGCCTCGGGCAGGCATCTTTGACTTTGACTCTGCCTGGCAACAGTAAATGTGATGGTTAAATGCTTTAATATGAAATTATATGTCTAGAAACAGCACAATCATCGGAAAAGCTATAAAAGGAACTGGACAGACCATTTGGAATTATTTAATAAGTTTTAATGGCCAAAATATAATTAACATCAGTTTGTGATTCAGATATTTCTTAGGCCAGCAGAGAAGGCATTGCAGGCCCTGATGGCTCACCACTGCTATAACATATGATGCCATGTTATGCTTTTGACCCACTGAAATCCTTAACCTTAGGGTGTACTCAATATGACATAAAATCATTGGGCCTCATTCACCAACCATTGTTAAGAAGAAGTGACTTCTTAAAACCCACGAGACCCATTGGTATGGGCCGTTCATCATATGATCTGACAGCTGAACAGTTCACAGTTCAGTGTTTCTGCTCCATCTCACTCAACATTGATGTGAACCCAACCTCAGTCCATCTTATATGGGCTGAAGCATTGTTGAAAATTTTCAACAGACCATGCAGGAAGTTTTTGCATTTTGTATTTGGCAGATGCCAAAGTTCTCATGGTATGATGCTCTGGCGAGATGAGGAGGCTTGTGTATCTTAAGGGAGGATCCAAACAGAAGATAGGATACACTATTCATTAGGTTAACAGGAATCTAAATCATCTTGACAACACTATATAATAACAGAAACACAAATATTGACAGAAAAGACACATTTAGAAATGTTTGTGAACCCTTGGAACATTTGGTTTCTACCTTTCTACTGTACAGTGGTGCTTGAATGTTTGTGAACCCTTTATAATGTTATACATTCCTGCAGGTTGTCACACAAGTCATAAAGTCATAAAGACAACCAAATAAAAAAAATGAGACTAAAATTCCTGGTTATTTATTTATTGAATTATTGAAAGTCTAATATTACATTTCTATTAGTGGCAAAATGATGGTGATGATGATGATGATGCTTTCAGTATCTGGTGTGACCAATAAGTGCAACTAAACATTTCCAGCAACTGTTAATAAGTTTTGCACATCTGCTTGGAGTAATTTCCTCCATACAAAACAGTGTCAACTCTGTTGGTGGTTTTCCTCCCATGAACTGCTCGCAGGTTCTTCCACAACACTTCTTTTGGACTAAGGTCAGGACTTTGACATGGCCGTTCCAAAACATGAACTGTATTCATTACATTTTTTTGGTAGAGCAACTTATGCACTTAGAGTCATTGTCTTGCTTTATTCTCTTGAAACTCAGCTCACAGACAGATGTCCTGACCTTTTTCCTTTAGTATTTACTGGTATAATTTGTAATTCCTTGTTCTATCAATAATGGCAAGCCTGGTCCAGATGTAGCAAAACAGGCCCAAACCAAGATACTACCACCACCATGTTTCACAGATGGGGTGAGGTTTTTACTCTGGAATGCAGTTTTTCTTTATCCATTTTGGTCTAATTCATCCACAAAGCTTTGTTTTAACAGCCTCCTGTGATCTTTAGAACACTGCAGATGGGCAGCAATGTTTGAGAGAGCAGTGGCTTTCTCCTTACAACCCTGCCATGTACACAATTGTTGTTCAGTATTCTTCTGATGTTGCAATCATCAACATTAAACCTAAGCCAATGAGAGGTCTTTAGTTGCTTACTTTGGGTTCCTTTGTGACCTTGCAGACTATTACACACCTTGCTATTGGCTTGTTTGTTGGCTGAACACACCTGCGGAGGATAATAATGGTCTAGAATTTCCTGTGGATTGTGGAAGCTCTTTAGAGATGGTTTTTGGTTTCTTTGTGACAATCTGATTTAATTTTTTGTTACAATTTATGCATAAATATATCAAATTCACCAACTTTCACAAAAAAATGGTTCACAAACTTTTGAGCACCACTGTAAATGTCAGGCTTTGGGATGTTGAGTGTACACAGTATGACCTGATCCACAGTAAATTTTTCAGCAGCTCTAATAAATCATCTGGTTGTACATTTGATTACACTACTTACTGTTTCATTTCCTCATGTGAACACATCCCACTGCACTTGAAGAAGTATAAGGTGAACAGTCAAGAGTGGTTTTTAATGTCCTGGAGTCTTGCTACAGTTTCAGTCACCTAGGCAAGAAAGCAGATTGCCTTCGTTTACCTAGAGCCTCTAATGACTGTGATCATTGCAGGGATGCACACGTCCATCTGTGTCCACGTCTGCTGGCTTTCATTTGTGCCGCATTCTGGCCTCTGAGGAGACTCATTACACCCCGCAGATGCAGGCACACTGTCCTGGGGCCGGCAGCATCCTTGTTTGCTTGTATTTGAGAGAAGCAGGGGTTGTATGAGAACGGAACGTAGCAGGGGAGAGTGTCTGCAAGCTCCTTTGAAAAGGCAGGCAGGGCTCAATATCAAGTTTGTTTGTTACGTCCCTCCTTGTCTGTGGCGTATGCAAATTGGCTGTGTGTGTGTTTTTTTGGAGGAAGAGGGGGTCTGTGGGAAAGTGAGGGAGCTAATCCTGAGACCATTCAGTGAGTACCCCCACCCCACAAGCCCACCCCACCACTACAACTCACTGCACGCCACTTCTGGAGACAACGCCGTGGTGTTTTCCCTTTGTGCTGAAAGTCACCCCCCTGCGTACACACACAAACACTTTAATGCTGAACACCTGTTTCTGTACACACACACCCCGCTGACGCACAGACATAATAAAATCCCACGCTCCTGTCTACTGGGGGGCCACACAAAGAGCTTCTTCATGCATAGGCACAAAATGATAACATCAGATAAACCAATAAATCCTGACTATGGGATCACACTGTTCAACTGAGTGCTAGCGCTCTCTGTTCTTTTGCTGCTTTCAAAATTTCCATCAGGTCAGTTTTTCTTTCTAAATATCAACAACTGATTTGAAGCAATTAATACATCTGAAAATCAGAAGTTCAGTTCAGGGTAAGCAGTAAAGATCCGTACATAAGTCTCACTCCCATAAGTACAAACATTACATATCAGCATCATAAAATATGAACCTTTGAAATGTTTATTTTTACTTATATTTTTTTGTGATGCAGGTTCTACAAGCTGTGACTGTGAAAAAGTTCATTAACTCAAAAAGCTAAACTGTGGCCCCGAGTGGCTCAGCAGGCTAAGACGCTGACATTATGACCAGAGGATTGCGAGTTTGAATCCCGGTCATGCTGTTTGCCATCAACAGCCGGGGCCCAATAGAGCAAAATTGGCAGTGCTCTCTCTGGGCAGGTAGATGGCGCTCTCACACTCCCCATCACTCTCACATTACAATTTCCGCTGGCTCAGGCGTCTACTGATTGGTCCATTCGGAGCTGGGAATCCTGTTCTTTCCTCTGAGCGCGTTGGCTCCCCAGTGACGGTGCATCAGCGGTAGTTCGAAAAGAGACAGTGGCTGTATCACACACAATGGAGGAGGCTTGTGCTTGTCTTCACCCTCCTAGAGTCAGAAACAGTGCAAAGTGATGGGGAGAGGCCTAATGGATGGGATGGGTTAACTGGCTACTGCTACATTGGGAAGGGGATAAAAATGGGCACAAGTGAACAAATAAATAAATAAATAAAAAGCTAAACTGTCATTTTCTATTCATTACATGTAAAGTGACATTTCAAGCTATTTTGTTTTACTGTTGATCAGCCTGGCTTATGCAAATCAGAAAAACCAAATCTCTACACAGTAAATATGCCAGTGTTAAATCAACACTATTAGAGTTAAATTAACACTGAGGGTGTCAAAATGTAACACTCTCAGTGTTACTTTAACTCTAATAGTGTTGATTTAACACTGGAAGATTTACTGTGTAATTGTTAGAACACTTCAGTTGAAGTTTGAGTAAATTATCAACAACATTACAACAAAACAACTTGAAATATGTCACTTTTACATGTAATGAATATATTTGTAGGAGTGCACCTTAATTATGTTCACAAATGAACTTTTTCATGATATTCTAATTTCTGGAGATGGACAAGTACATATACACACATGAATTAACACTTAAATCCCATATTAATACATTCATTAAAAGAATTGGACGTGTACAAAGACATGTTCGGCAACTGTAACCCACTCATAACACACTACACTACTTGGTATTTTGTGATTAATATTAATAATAAACTCAGATATTTGAAGAACACTGCTGTATATGTACTATTATATCTGCTTCACCACAGTACATCAGACACATCTACATCACTGAAAAGAAGTCATAAGACCTCCACTAACAGGATGTTATTTGTATGGTGGACTATTCTCAGCACAGCAATAACATAACATGGTAGTGGAGTTTTCACGTTGATGACACTTACTTCACATTATCAGTGATTCTGTATTTGTAGCTCCATCTTTCTGGTATACCATTATAGACTGTAGACCAGAGGTGCCCAATCCTGGCCCTGGAGATCTACTACCCTACAGAGATGAACTCCAGCCTTAATCTAACACATCTGATCCAGGTAATGGAGGCTTTCAGAGTCATCGAAATATATCTAGATCTGAACTGTGCACAGTGGAGCTCCAGGTCCAGGATTAGGCTCTTCCTGGGCACTTTCATCATGTTTCACAGAGACACTGTTTATTTTGGATGATAGACCACTCTCAATAAACCGTGCAGCAGCAGATGAGCTACAGTCAGCTACTGTAAAACTAAAAACAGATAACATGCAGGAAAAGGTTTGCATTTGCAATAAATCGACAATTCAGTGTATATACATGGAGCTGTTATCCTTGTCTGACAGCTTACGTACCTGACTTAGCATCATAGTTTCATTCAGAGTTTCAAAAATACTTCACAGTTACTGAGGAATCTTAAGGAGTCTTAAGGTTAATAACATGAATAATAATCCCACTGTTTCAGGGTTAACAGAAGAGTAGGTGGTTTTGGTTTGTGAAAGGAATGCGCACAAATACAATCAGTTCAGGCCACGTCCCTCTGCTCTGCTCTGCTCTGCTGTTTCCTGATCTCTCTTAGGGCAGGCAGCTTGTTGCAGTGTCTCATATTTCCCGAGCAGGCCCACTTCAACCAGCCTCCGGCAGCCCAGTCCAAAACAAATCACACACACACACAACCCCCCTCTTACAATGCCCCACAAAAACATAATCGGCCCGAATAACATCTACAGCACTTAACTTCATCAAATCACCAGCAGCAGGCCTTGGTAGGGAATAAAAAGGGAGCGGGCCTTGGAAAATATGTAGGACACATCAAGAGCCAAAACCCTACAGACTTTCACCTCCCTATTGAAGCCAGATGTTTACTTAACTGGCCAATTTTGATAAATGGCATAATGATAACCATTATGTATTTGGGTAATTTTATATCAGCAGAGCACCATATTGTTTTGTTTTATGGTCAAAGAGAAGTTGTTTTGTGTCCACAGCCAGGTGTTGGTTTCGGACTAATTGATAAGGGTTCAGGAGGACTGCGGTTTTCATGTTAGTCCAACATGGCACCCATCGAGGCCTGAACATAATCAACTTATTCCCAGCCCTAAGCAGAGCACAGGATTATAAAGAGGCATCCTATGCCACCAAGTGCAGCCAACAGTGCTGCCGGCTTATCTTGCAGACACAGTGGTGGGTATTTACAGCTACTCAAAACTTGGTGTATATGAATCCTACTTGGACACAAAGACGCCATGGTTCTTTCTTCTTATTTCACAGCCTACAGTAAGTCTTAAATGACACATAGGAACTTTCTTTTGGAACTGAATTACATGATCATAGTGCTTCAATGTACTTATTCTTTGAAACAGTTTGCATTCTCATTGGCTCTGCAGTGCAACTTAGTTTTTTTAATAAAATCTGCAGTTATCACAAACTAAAAGTGTTGGAATGTGAACTCCTAATACATCAGGGTTTTTTTCCTCAGGCACAATGCAGTCAGAATGGATACTTTAGCTGCACAAAGCTGTTTTTCCTTTGGGCAGCAGGTACACAAAACCATAGTGAAAGATGGCGCCAGTTTCTTCAAACCCTCAGTACAATCACCTCCTTCTTGGGGCATTAATGGCAGGTGGTTTCCACAGAAATAGCATTCTGTGCTGGATACAACAGCAGTAACCAAAAATGAAGAGCCTCAGACCCCATCCCCCCTCCAAGAAAAAACACCACTCAGCTTTGTAGCATAGCTCATTTTATTGTTTAAACAGTTTTGCATAGGAAATATATCCACTTCCAGTAATTGACTGCAGTAAAAACAGCTGCTAGCAGTATAGGCTGGATATAACAGTAACAATCACAAAAAAGTCAAGCGCTATTTACACTCAATTTTAATCTTGTGGCAATTTTAGCCCCCAAATGCAACTAGCTCGAAGGCAATGCCTACTGTTTAGCTGTGAAAACTGAAAAAATCAAAAAGAAAAAAGGGAAAAAAAAGTCAAAGAAATCAAAGAGCTGAAAAACAAGGCCTTTGCTCTACAGCTTCTTGAAAGATACCTGCATTTCCTGAACTCTGAAAGAAACACAAAGTCTATGACGTACATTCATGAATTTACATTGCCTTTTGCATACATTTGCGGTGTTCCTACAATCACTAGAGGCTGATACAACCTTAAAACATTTGTTGCTGTTGTTGTTGTCACAATACCATTTAGTTTGCAGAGGGTGTAAAAGTGCCACAAGACCCAAACGAAATCAACCCTGCTGTGGAGCTGGCAAGCATCTTTTTTTTTCAACTGACATTTTTTTTGTCATCTACTATAGCACTAAGTGTAGCATTGACAATCTAAAGAAACACACTGCCCAACTATTCATTTAATCTCCTCAAAGAAAATATCGAGAGACCAGGGCACTCCATCCAATATGACTAAAATATTCAAAAATGAACAAAGCACAAAAACGCTTAAAAAGGACACATCACATAAAACCCAGGGGAAGTAAGAAAAAAAGGATAAAAATACAGGAAGAGGCATCCCACACATTCTGTTCTGACTGAAGTTGTTCTGTGTTTTTATTTATTTCCCCAAAGAAATCTCAATCAGTGTTTTCTTTTATTTACAATGGGAAGTCCACTGAGACTCTGAGCTGGAACAGGCACTGCTTAACATATAATATATATATACCGTATATATATATATCTTTTTCCTTTTTTTATCTAAATTTTTTTATTTTAATTTTTTTTTTTTTTTTTTTTTTTTTGGTAAACGTTTCGTAATATGCTGGTTTTTAAAACGTTCTTGTTTATGTCAACCTGATGTTCATTCATGCCATTGAAAATGCCCTAATAATGTACATGGAAATGTAGAAATGGACTAAAAGGTCCTCCTGCCTTTTCCTGCAGTGATCCACATTCAGGTGAACTACAGACTAAAGATATTGCATGAGTGCCACTAGTCCTCCTTGCATAAGGAATATACTTGTGGGCTTCTCAATGTCCATGAGCATGGCTTTCAGAACTAATTCCAAGTGTAATACTCACATGTTACCAGGCCATTATCTCATGTAATGTAATACATGTAATGTTATAAACAATTTAACTGACAAAGTGATTAAAAAAGGATCAGCCCTTTGAAAAAGAATAAACATCTAAAAACCACTACTAAAACTCAACAAAAGGGTAAAAAATGACCTTAACTCCTCGAATAAGACTCATAACACTGTATGTGGTGAGGGTGAAGTGTTATGAGCTATCGTGATGATAGTCTATCAGACTTGATGTAACCATTCAGGCTAACTAGAGCACACTCAAACCAAACAACGCACAACGCACCAACGAAAGGGGTAGTGGGAACTGTGGAAAGTGCAAATGCTGTTTGCCAAATTCTCCTCTATGATGATGACATAACGAGATGCCTACAGGGCCAGGCAAAGGTTGCTGGGAGTACTCCCATCACCAATCCACCACTGAAAACTACACAATGAATGTGACTAGCACTTATCTTAGCATGGCAATCACTGCCCACATTGGGCCACATGTAAACACTATGAAACGAACATGCCTTAGTGTCAGCATCAGCACGATATGTCACACACAAATAACATCTCAGAAACCAAAATGTGCACTGCATTGAGGGTAAGCATCTACCGATGGGGAAAAATAACATGTTTTCTCTTGCACAAGACAGCAGAACAATACAAGATGTCGTTAACAACATTACCCTGGTACTCACGGTTGGCAGACTTGAATTGGGTGCCTTTTTAAACTGATGAGCACTTCAATATTCATCAAAAAAGAGCCTAGCCAACATGAATTTGATAATTATTTCTCTTCCCATTGTTGATATCACATTACCACATCACACACTCTATGTCCACACTAACAAAAACAACACTCTGAACATTTATGAAATGTCTCCAAATTCCAAGTTAATCTACACAAAACACAACAAAAGACCTTCATCATTTTCTTTTAAACATTTACAGTCCCACTTTTTTCATAAAAAACTGAAAACAAACAAACACCCACAATCATTCTAATTCTTATTTTATGGGCAGCTAGAGTTTTAACTCAAGTTCAGGTTCAAAATTTAGCTTTAGTCTATTGTAGCTGTAGTCTATTTTTATTTTTAAAAAATGGGCATCAAATCCATTTTTTCCCCAAAAATTAGATTTTTACAAACAATGGAAAAGAAAAAATAATGTTTACAGTGTACAAACTTTTGTCTACAAGGCAGGCATTTCACTAGAAAGATCCTCATTTGCTCATCTCTTGTAGTGTCAGAGTCAGCTTTAAACACACACACACACACACAGATCCACCCACACCCACACACGCACCCACACACACACAACTCACAGCAACACAAACAAATTTCACGGAGCTGCCAGAGCAGATTTTAACCCCTAAGGACTACTACCAAAGTCTATTGCTATTACCTCAGCCATCATAATGGCTCTTACCCACAGCCTTCTTCACCACTTCAAATGCACCTAAAACCACAAGAATACAACTATGACCCTGACACTCCCATCACTCTAGGGGAAATGCACTTCAGTGGCATTGCCAATGGCCAAAAGGCTGCAAAGCACTTCAATTTTATTCAAATCCCCCAAAAAAAAACTAAAACGAAAAGGCAGAGCAGTGCACATAAAACGGGGTGGCTTCATTTTTTTTTTTTACTTTTCTAAATAAGAACAAACATATTTGTGAAGGAGGAGAGATTGAGCTTGACTTGAGTTTTCCTCTTTTATCCAAAGTTCTTTTGTTTATTTGTTTTAAGGACATTGTTTGAGATTGGAATATTGTCAGGTCTGCTTGGTGATTGTTCAGGTTAAGTGCAAACAACAGGAACATGTATATTTGATCATTTTGAGGTTGTCTTGAAAGAAAATCTAAAAACTGATATTGATAATGCCCCATGCAGCATTATGCCTGAGTTTCTGAGTTTTAGACGGCTTTAGACGTCAACTAAACGCCTTCAGTGTTGAACTGAAAGGACACTATAGG
The DNA here is from genome assembly GCA_036984385.1 of Crenuchus spilurus. NCBI lineage: Eukaryota > Metazoa > Chordata > Actinopteri > Characiformes > Crenuchidae > Crenuchus > Crenuchus spilurus. The sequence continues at coordinate 141,049 of BRDA01011068.1, read as the reverse complement.
TGTATGATTGCCTATGTGCTGTTTAAGTGCTAAACGTTTCCTCAGCAGTGAGATATCTTGGTCCACCAGACCAAATGGGGAATAGATAAGGCTCTTCCTCTGAAGCCCATAATTTATCACAAATAGAATATAAAATACAGATAATGAGCTAAAATGTCGTCCCCGAGCCTGACTGCTATCTCGATAAGGCTACAACTGGGAATATCTCCACGATAAGAAAACAATAAAAGACAGCAAATTTATTTTCTGATTGTGAACGGTTTTAACACGCAGGACAGCGTGATGATTGTAACGCATTTTATAACAAGTCACTTTTTTTAGTACAAAATTTAAGGCATCTACTTGATGAAATTGCATATTGCTCCTTATAATATGCAGAACCAATACTTTACGTGAAGGTTACTCTTCATAGCTTTCCAGACATAGTACCGACAATAAAAAAGATTCAATAAAGGAAGATGTTAAATGACCTTGGGTGTCTGCTGAGTGATTTAGCAGACAGCATATAGTGAAATATGAATACAATTTATTGTCTTCATTGCATGACAGTCAATCTGAAGACAAAACCAACTGGGCTTAGCCATGTGTACATCACTGCAATGTACACATCAGAACACATCAGTTTTGCTTCAGATCTCATTGCTGATTGTCTCTCTCAAGCCAAGCTTTCTCTCCTATAAAAATGAGCTTCTTCCAGGAGTCAGGCTAGCACCCCAGGTGTGAAGTTTAAAGAAGGTGTTGGTTAATCACAGTAGACAGATCAGTGACTTTGCAGCCGTATTAGACCAAATGGTGCATTCTTTGCAGACATGCTACAAAGTGTAGAAAAATAATTACTCCCCTCACAGAGAATATGAAACAAAAACAACCATAAACTCACCTCTCCATCTTTCAGTACACTCGAGGAAAAAAAGACCTTGTCATACACTGCATAGAAAGCAGTTCCCACTTTGGTCAATTAAAAAAAAAAAAAAAAAAAAAAAAAAAAAAAAAAAAAGGAAAATAACGCCAACAACAACAACAACAACAACATTAAACATGACATCGACAAAATAAATGTTTACACTATGTGTATGTCCATACTAGCTTCTAATAATCGACATAGCTAAAAGCACTACCTACATAGGCAAAACTTGGTATTGCATAATTTTTATAATTCTGGACCCCTCCCTCCCCAATAATGACTGGAAGATGAAACAAAAATTAATCATAATAAAACACCAAAATACTGAAAAATAATGCTGGTTGATTACAAACTTTAGAACGGCAACTATACACAGCCTTGATATGCACTGTAAATGTGAGATAAAGTAGTAAATGGAGCTAAAAATCAACAATGTCACAATTTCATCCAGAGTACAAAATAGTTCTTATCATAAAAATGTTATTTTTTTTCTAAAACGGTAATAAATGCAGCAAAAACAAGTGTAGTGATGTCTATATTCAAAGGCAAGGCACGTAATGTGGACTATATATCTTCGTGCAAATTAAGATTATTGGAAAGATTAGTTATATAAATATATCTGATTGGAGAGGTGATGGCATTGGGACTGCCGTGAACAATTGTGGATTTATGGGACTGCAACTCTTGGGATCCACCTAACTGGGCATAAAAGAAGCACCATGAGACCTAGCCTCACCCTGCAGGTTAGTGTTTAACTGAGTGCAGATTTTACACATAACTAACACACACACACACGCACACGCATGCACGCACACGCACGCACAGACACACACACACACTTTTCTCTTAAATTACTTCACCAGCCTGCTTTCCTCATGTTTCTTGTAATATCACATTGTAAACAGTAGCTTTATAAGCTAATGGCCCAAATGAAAATGCACACTAAAACTGGTGGATACTACATCAAAATAAGCCATTTTATACACGCTGTGTATTTGTGTCTTTTCACCTTTTTAAGTTTCTGTTTGTCATTTCACAAAATAAATTAAACAAAAGCTACCCATGTGCTTGGGTACGGCTCAAGATAAGTGCTGTTTTGTTCGTGTTTAGTTCAGGTAAACGTTCACTGTCAATCACACTCTTCCACCCTCAACTTTCCCCCATTTTCATATTCGAGGATGCAATTTTAAATTGTATTTTATGATTTAAAAGTTTACTAAAAAACTTTTCACTCCCCCTTCCTTTAGAGTCCTAGGGCAGTCAGACTATGATAGCTTCCCTTCAGTAAAAATCGTTTAAATTGCACTTGCCTCATATGAGATATTTTCTTTTTTTTTTTTTTTACTTTTTTTGAACATCCTTTCCAGGATATGTCAAAAAAAACAAATGGGGTTGTTTCTCTAACCTAGTATTACAGGTCTTCTTCTTTCACTGAAAAAAAGTTTTCAGAGTTCTTAACTCTTAAGAGTAAATGTTAACCTTTACCTTTAAAGGAAATACAAATCTAGGATTGACAAATTACAGATACCAAAAGGTGACTTTTGATAACAGAAAGTGAAATTTAGAGGGTAAAATAAAAACAGAAACAGTTGAATTGCTTAAAAATTCTTCCTAGGATTATGTAGTGAATAGGCTGAGCCATTTGATGTGTTTACTCAGAAGTGGAGCCTTCTTTCCAAAAATGTCCAGCCAGCCAGCCCTTGTGTGCCTCTCTTTCTACACCTGCTCATAATTCAAGACTAGAAATTGTGACATAAGAATGAGAGAAAACACTACAAGAGACTAGCGTGTCATGCAAAAACATTAAGGCATCTAATTTTTTTATATCACAGTATGTCAGTTGAGGGGCCTCCTCACACAACGACTGACTGGCATGGAGAGGCTCGTGCCAGCTTTGACCCAGCCCACTCTTCTGTTATAGGCCAAAGTCCTTCAGTGGGAGGGACAAAAGTCAATGGCGATTGTATAAGTGCTGCTTGCTGGTTTGTCCACGGACCTGTCACTCCAGAGTCTAGGCTCGGCCCCGCTTGCTCAGTTGCTTGTCTCTGCCTGAAGAAGGGGCTCACCAATGATGTTTATGCTGTAATTCTGGACATTTGTTGGCAGAATCTGAGTCCCGTTCGACACTTGGAATGGAATTAAGCTCGCCCAGGTACCAGGACTGCAAACACACAAGAGAAAGATAATAATGAATAAGAGTATCAATAAATATACTAACAGTTGGACATTTCTTTTCAATTACGAGGAACCATTTATCAGAACACTTTAAAAGTCAGATATCTTTATCAGCAGTAAAGGGCATATTAAGGGGCAGCAAAAGCATTCCTTTAAATGCCTGAAGAGAAGATTCTGAAGCCTTGACACTTGAGTTTATTCACACTAAGCTGAGTAACAAGCTTAACTAAGCACACCACTCATGTAACATCCTTGGTGTATATAATGAAATTTTTCAGAATCCGATAAGACAGTTGAGTTGCACAACATATTTATAAACTGTTATCATCACCCTGGCCTGTCAGAAGGCTGCACAACACAAATACTAAATCACAAACGTTTTATTGTGTGCTGGCCAAATCTCAGACGCTCCAGATAAAAGTATCCCTGAATGATCTAACGAGTCAAGGCATTTGTGTGATCTAACACAATTTATACAGGCTTATAGTCTTTATGCAGACCTAATGTACAAAGTGCTACAATGAGCCACTAACAGACTGCAGACAATTCGGAGACTCAACTAAAGACTATGTGAAACAGTTTTAAATCAAAGATCAAGATATAAAAGCTTTATTGTGACTGTGAATGAATATCTTGTGATTTTTCATACAATTAACGCTGTTAGAAAATCAATGGGAAATGTCCTCATACTGTTTGTAGAAGCACTTACCTTCTAAGACATAAAATTCACATTTTTTGAACCAAAACGACCAAAATACACTAAACTTACTGTTGTCCCTTTTCACTTCCCCCTCCCAGTAGAGTTTAGGGAAAACATTAAACATGACTTCAGCAAAATCTCTGTTTTCACTGTCTTTTATGTTCATGTTTACTTTTTAATAAATAGCTGAAGGCACCATCTACAGAGGAACAACTTGGTATTAAATATTGCTTTAATTATTCTGGACCCTCCCTCGCCAGTAATGACTAGAAGACAAAAAAAGATGAAAATAATGCTGGCTGATTATAAACTTCAGTTTGATTATAGGTTAAAATTTTTTCCCACAGTCTGTCTGAAGAGCTTTAACCCCCCATCCCCACCCTCCTCAAGCCTTACCACAGATAGCACCCGGGCACAGGAAACACATAGAAACAAAGCTTCCTCAGTGAGTGGACGGATAAGTAGAAGGAGAGTCAAGGGGAGTCCCCCAAGAGCGGCTGCACCCATCACAACCCCCCGGGGGCTGACACCCACTCTCTGATCAATAGGGTTAAGTCAGGGGCTGATTGTGTACAATACTTTCCCATCCGCATTCGGCTAGCATGCTAGCCGTGCAACAACACAAGACTGTTAATTGCGAGCGGCGGTGCAGGCCTTGAATGCGAAAGCACCGGGGTGCACAAACAGCATGTTGTTCCCTAAGGGGGAGGACAGCAGGGGTCTGAATAGTACGTACATGTGTCGAATAATTAGGCAGGCCAGAAACCAGTCCCCCCCCCCCAATACACCCACCGCCTCCTTTTCCGTCTCCCTCTCTCTTAAATACCTGTCTCACACAATCAGCGCTTTCTGTTTGCAGATTACAGACCATGCTCCTGCTTCTTTCAACAGTGCCCAGTGCACACAGCCACCTTTGTTATTTTTCTCCTTCTCTTTTTACTCCCCCCCCACAAAAAAGGAGAAATAGACAGGACTGGCTGGCTGGGTGTGGGCAGCAGCGGAGTGGGCAAAGAAGGGCACAGTGAGCTGTCTAAAAGAGTGCAACAGTAAATATAAGAAACTGAGCGACTTTTCCCTGAGACCTCAAAGATGCAGGTGCATAGCTTCAGTGGATCAGCTGGGGGGAGGGAGGGGGTGTCAGGGAATTTTCTTTGGGGATTTGTTTGTTTTCCAAAGAGGACATGAGGGGGCTCAGGCTGATGGCTGGTGAAGGCGACAGGGACTCGGCGGATGTAGAACACTGACTTTATTCTTCCCCTGGCTGCCTGGAGTGACACGCCTGACTGTGACTATGAATGCGGCTAATGATTCAGTCTGCATTTTATACAAATCACCCACAGCTAAGGAGGCTGAGACTTCACTTAAAACAATAGAGCCAAAGTTTATGATTGCAGCGCCACAAACACTGTTGCATTTCACAAAGCATGGGATAGAAGCAGAGTGAAAGGAAGGCTGGGGGAAAAACATGTGAGCAGAAGACAAAGGAAGAGAGAAAGAAAGAAAGAAAGAAAGAAAGAAAGAAAGAAAGAAAGAAAGTGCACTGCTTCACATTAGCTACACTTTTGTTTCTCACAAATTATAAGCTGAACATTTTCATCCACATGAATTCAAGATATTACACCAACAAAATTATTTCTAAACATAAATCAAAAGAAAATGGGGATTATTTACACATCTCCACGTATTTCAGTCTATCACTTCAGTTGCAATTAAAATTATTTCAGTGCATCACATGTTTCGGTATGCAGAGTAAAATCTCGTCCTAGGTGCTCCTCCTTTTGCTGTCCACTCCTCTCTTTCTCTCTGACCTGCCAGAAATCATCTGACAGGAAACGAGAGATTAAGTTTTTCCTACCTTGCTGAACAAAGAGAGCACAGAGGAGGGAAACACTCAGCAGTGATTTGGCTTTAGATTTTCTTTTCTTAAGCTAGCTTTGCTAGCTTTTTATCCCTTTCTTTCTTTCTCTTTGTTACATACCACTCACTCCACAGTAACACAGGAGAGCTCAGAAGTAATGGATTACTTTCTGGGCGGTGCAGATGGTTCTCAGTCCTCCCATGGATCTCTTGCCTTGCCCTGGCCCTTTGCTGTTAGTGCTGTCTCCTGACCGACTGTTGGTCAGGGCTAGTGGGGTGCCACCCCTTCTTTAACAACTTGAAGTTCAGTCTGGCATTACCTAATGTCTGGTTTCCCCTGGATACCAGACGGCTTAAGACGTGACAGGTCCCATCCACAAGGGGGTTATAGGGGGTTATGGAGGAGGGGGGAGAAGCGAACAAACAACTTTCCCCACGCTTCGTCTCCCTTATCAAATTCTGCACTCTTACAGTGCCCTGCTCGCGATCCGCTCGTCCATCCTGCTCTTCTTCCTTTCAAAGTCCACTCGGCTGTAGTGGCAAGCTTACAGCATGCTTCATTTGGGGATCAGGCTCTAAATTAGATTATCTAATGGCATCTTAATGGATTGCTGACCCCATTTCCTGCAAGATGGCAATGAGGAAGACTGGCTGCAATTCAATTTGGGTTGAGCCATGGACCGATGTGCGTGATTCTCCGCCAAAGCAAGCCCCATCCGCATGCAAGCAACAAATTACATTTACATACAGTGGTCCAATCAACCAAGGCCCAGCTTCTAAACTATGTTAGACTCCATCTATATCAGAATGCAAAGCTGGTTTTACACAACCCAACTGCACACTCAGCCAATATCATTATTAAATGTTGATGATAAAAAAAATTACAACCTAGTGAAGGAATGCATTCCTCCTTGTACCTCCACTGGTATTTTAGGAGACTACAAAAGAAGACTGAGCATGCTCAATGTCACTTCTGTTCCACTGCAGAATATGTGTTAAGATGAAGTGCTGAGCAAGGGATTTTTTTCTACAGACATGAGGAGAGAGACAGACTCGGAGATGCTCACAGAGATGCTCAGGAAAAATGAAAACACACCAAGAGGGAAGCAGGGACAGAAAAAAGGGTCTGGAATGTTTTACAAGAGACGACTTTAGAAGAGAAACAATGTCAAAATACTCATAAAACCAACAATATCTCAGATCTCAGAAAAATGCATGAAGGTGTATTATAAAAGAAATCACTATTAGATGCATGAATGAGGAAGATTCTAAAAGTTAAGGAGTTAAGGAGCCACAGTTATTTATAAAAAGCTGCCAAAATTACACTCCTGTGTTTGTTTTTGGTATATAAAAGATAACCATCCTTAAGATATGATATGCATTACATCAATAATATTATTTAATGTATTATATGTAGATAAAATAGAGAAAATAAAATATTGAAGCATTTTATGATATGTATAGCAATGTGGCCTGAGAGGATCATCTCAGTGGGAGGTGATAAAACACAGATCTACATGTTAAGGCGGCGGAGGCTCAGAAAAGCTAAGCTGACCTTTAAAAATATGCGGCCTGCTGCTTTTGCTAATCTCAAAACAGATGCTCGTCATCCAAATAGTATGCCTAGCATTCTGTTATTTCCCATAAGTAACAATCTTCTTTACTCTTGTTGTTTCTGAGAAATATAAGCATTAACCATCAATATTCTCAAAGACTGGAATTTCACTAGAAGCACTGTTTTTTCTAGGAATTCCATGCCCTCATTCCCGAGGGCTAATCAACCAAGAGAGTCTGTGAAGACACACAGAGGAAAAAGTTGTTGCACACACACACACACACACACACACTGTCCAAAGAGTTCAAAAGAGTTTTTTAAGGACTTTGGCACGTACACATGTGTTAGATTGGACAAAGGCTCATAAGGAGGTGATTTAGAGTTCCAATGATGGTGTAAATACTCAAGTCATGTCTCTGGCACCCACTTCTTGCAATTGAACATGGGCACAGTTCCATAATACAGTGAGGACATGACCTACATTTGGCTCCAGAACAAAACTGCTGAGTCACACTGCCTTCTACCATTTAAACAAAATCAAACATGTTCTTTAGCAGACAAATAATTAAGTAAATGCCAGCAGTTATTTTAAATATTTATCACAGGCTTATCGTCTTGCTCTACATTTAAGTACATATCTTTAGACAGCAAGATAAAGAGCTTTCCATTTAAGCACAATAATACAGCAAATAGCTGTTCAACAATGTCTACGTAAAGATCAAAGACTTCTGTAATTATAAATGTTATACCTACTAAAACTCTCAGTAAAATCGGTTGCTAGTATGAATCAGTGGTTCCATACTTCACCTGATAGCCGCCGCAGTATCTAGTATCCAAAATCTACTGCAGTGTGTAGCTACAGATATGCTATAACATGTTAATTTATAGACATCAGAATATACATTTTATTTTATTTAATACCCAATTTTCTCCCCAATGTATTAGTAACATTGTCAATCTGACTCTCACAATCACTAGGAGGGTGAAGACTAGCACAGGCCTCCTCCGATGCATCAGTCACCTCTTTTCCAACTGCTGCTAATACATCATCGCTGGGCAGCCTGTTGTGTTTGGAGGAAAGCGCAGGATCTCCAGCTCTGATGGATTGGCTGGCAGACACCTGAGCCAGCGGATATTGGATCGTAGTGATGGGGAAAGAGCGCCATCTACCCAATTTTCTACATCTGGCCAATTTTGCTCTCTCTGGCCCCGGCTGCCGATGGCAAGCAGCATGACTGGTATTCAAACTCGTAATCATAGTGTCAGTGCCTTAGTCCGCTGAGCCACTCAGGGCCTACATCCATTTTTATTTAAATTCAGTTATGCCAACAGTGTGAACCTCCAGCTTGTGACAAGTGTCTGTATATTTGTATATGATACTATAGAAAAAACTAAATAAACTGTATTTCTATCATATTATGTATAGAAATACAACAAAGCAGTACTGATTTGAATTAATCAAATTGAGGCTGGATAAGCTTTAAAGAACAGTAGCAAAAGTAGAATTTAACCTAATCAAAGTTGCACCAACAGGTCAGTTTAGATTTGGAGTGTGTAATACATCCCAAATTATTTATTTTGCAAGAAGACCTTTTGTACTTTGAATGTTATGAAACATTATGAAAAGGGGTCGTTTTGTTGGTGTTATGTAATCAAGTCCATTAAAGGCAAGCAAAGTCAAAGCAAACAGCTATTATGAACATTTGTGTTTATAATTTAATAAAATGAATTAACAGGTAAACTCATATATTTTACATTCATAACAAGTAAAGTGACATATTCCAAGACTTTTAGTGTTAAAACTGATACAGTTTGAATAGTAATTTACTCAAACTCCAGATGAAATATTCTAATAATCAGAGTCTGGATTTATGAGCTATAAACCATACACAAAAGACTTTCACTTTACATATAATGAGTATAAAAAGAATGACAGTTCACCTTTTTTAATTCAATTAACATAAATTAACTTTTCATAATATTCTAAATGTTAAAATGCATTAAAAAAAGTGTTTTTATAATTTTTAAAATAGGATGAAAGGGATTTTTTGTTAGAGTTCTGTAATGCTTGTCCAACCTGGCAACAGTTGCCAAATATGTGGGTGTAGCACATATAACCCATTTGCATTTGGGAAGGGTATGGAGAGTACTGCACCACTACAAACACAGGTTGTGAAAGAAAGAAAGAAACAAAGAAAGATAGAAAGAAAGAAAGAAAGAGGAAAAAGGCAGGAAGGAAGGAGAGGTGACAGAAACAACACAAGAGAGACTTGATGGAGAGATGTGTTGAAAATAAAGGAAACGTTTACCTTTGCCAAGAAATCCCCAAAGCCTCCTCTGAGCCATAAGACCTGACGTTTTGATTCACGGGCCAGTCACAAATCCTCAGCTGTCAATCAAACACCTCTCAGTCAGACAACGGGGCCAGCACAACGGTACCAACACACACACATTTAGCATGCAACAAGGCCAAGAGCAGTCTGTGCCCAAAACTACACACACATTCTATTGTTTATCTTGCGTTCCATATTATTTAGGCTCATTAAATATATTACACTCAAAATAAAACTCTTAAATAAGAATTGTAGTGTCAATTCCTAAACCACAGGTTAAAAGTTAAAAACTGTTTTAGTCAAATATTAGGCTTAATAAGGGTCCTGGAAGAGTTGCATGAAAAACCTTCAATGTACAAAGAGCAAATATTATATGTGGCATGCAAAACATTAGCTGGGTAATCATTAACTGTTATGGAAGCAAAAGAAGAGGTTAGTTTACAAAACTAGGGGCCAGGTCACAAGGACATCATTCATCTGTGCCAAAAACACTTCTGTACGGGAACAGGGACATGCATTCCATGTGGTGCATGCGCTTTGTCATCTAAGCTTGTGTTAGAGTAGCTTTAAGCAGATGGATGAATGAAGCATGGTCATGCAGTGTGGAGGCAGCTTTGGTCATCATTGTCAAATATGTCATGTTTTGCTTCTTTGTGCCAACCTCTAAAAGTATGATGCAAATGGTTTTAATAATGTGAGTGTAGAAGGAGAAAAAAGAATGCATAACAATGTATAACACACACATACACACATGCACCAAAACTTGCATGAATGAGACTGCAACAAGCTCAGACGTAAAATGTGATACTACAAACAAAACGAAATCTCCCTGCAAGCTCACACAAAGACGTCTCAGCAATAAACGCCACAAAGGCCAAACTTGACACTTCATCGAACTTTCCATTTTCTAATGCATGGCGGAAAATATTGTGCCTCTTTCTGCTTGCCTGCAGTGATGTCATGCACACAGACTATTTACAAGCTTTAATCAGGTAGATTCACTCTCTGAATATTCAGTGCCACTTATTTTCAGTCAATAGAGCTAGCCATTTCTGGAAAGCACCTGTGCCATTCCCAAACTGAATCAATTTCCATCGCAATAAATCTAGGAAGGTGAATAATTGATTTCCTATATTTACTTCAAAGATGCTTTAGCGCTGACCCAGAGAGGCTCAGGTGGCTAAAATATCCATTTCCCTGAGTGAAAGCCACATAAATTAGTAGAGTGAGCCGAAGGGCTAGCATTGAGCAAGAGCTTATTGGAATTTTACTGCTAACTCAGAAGCCCTGTCTTGGTGCATGTCTGTATAAATGCAAATACACTGCACATTGAACACATAATAGAGGGAATGTGTGGAGAAGTTGTGGCTGCGGTGCAACATTCTATTTGTAGTGTAGCTGAAATGATACGTCGTTTAAATTGCACTGAAGTATGTGATGCTATGTGAGGTATTTTTCTTGAGTGATTCAGGTCCACACTGTTAGTATGCGGATATCCACCTCCATCAGTATAACTGCCAACAATGTGTTTGTGTGTGTTTGTGTGTGTGTGTGTGTGTGTGTGTGTGTGAGCTGAAATGAGAAAACAATAGCTTTGGGTCAAAGTCGAGGTCAGTTATCAGACAGTTTCAGTGGCGGGTATTTCTTCGTCCTGTTTTGGTCAAACCCCACACACTAAAAAAACACACATACACAATATGTGGTGAAAAGGACTCACTAGTGCTGTGATTGCTGTTGAGGCATAAACTTAAGTTCAAGGCCATATGCCCTGGAAAACACTGAGAAAGTTCAGTTGAGGTCTAGGATATGAAATGAAATGGCTCAGTACAGTCTCTTTTAACTGGACTTCACCACCATTAAATACAATAATTGTTATGTGCTTGGTTCGGACTGATCTGCACTGCCAAGACAAGAAATAAATGTTCTTAACTAACATTTTCAAGTGAAACTTTTGATGACTATCATTTCAGAAAGTGGATTCTCTTCCTGCAAAACTAGCTGGATTAAAGCATTAGCAAGGCTTATCTTACAGATGGTCAACTTGCCCAACTGTCACTCTGATATGCAAGTGTCAAGTAAATAACAACGGCACAACCAAATGACCAACAGCCAAGCTCAGGGTCAGCAATTAGCTGGCCAACGATAGCGAGCTTTTAGAAAATGCTCAGAGCCCAGACTGCTTCTGGAGTTTTAGTGCCATCTGTCCATATCACCACCAGATAACAGAGGTGTGCAGTGGTGGCATTAGCGCCTTAGCCAAGTTAGCGCTAGTGAACAGCTGTGTGTGGGGGCTGTAGAAGCGTGCTAATGTTAGATAAAGCCAAATAAGGTTTTGATCAGTGATCAGGCCCAGAAAGTGAGGCTATGGGCTTTTTCCCAGGACGGAAAGAGACAGCGTGAGGGTGAAAGAGGGGGAGAAGCCCTTAGGGAGAATGGCTAATGAAATCTTCTACAACACTGGTGTTTTCACAAACACTTTACACAAGGGCCTCAGTCTGGAGCAGGTGTTTGGGTTTTCTGTGTGTGTGTTTGCGCTTACATGTGTGAATTCGTCTGTTTTTTTCCCAAGTGTGTATGGGTTAGAAGTTCCAAATGGGCATGGTTGAACAGCAATGCCATTGTAACACTCAGACAGTATGACCATCTGCCTGCCTGTCTGTCAGCGTTGTCTATGTTCATACGGTTAATCACTGAAGCAAACATTAATGCAATATTGAGTCACATTTATACATGACCAGTGTTAACATTACCATGCATAACATTACTGCCGCCAATCAAACAACTCAGCTAACCATGCTCAATGCGTTCTTTTGTAGCAACTCGTTTTTCTAAACGATTGGACAAGCTTTACAGAACTATGGCAAACAATCTACTCAAAGTGACACTGTAGCATTCCTTATTTAAATTCACTACATAACAAAATCTTAGCGAGATGGACCGTGTTTCTGACTGCTAATCAGAAAACATACAGCTTTGAAATGACCACAACAAATGTTTGTCAAAAAACCTGCATCTCATCCATCCTCTCAACACTGGATGGATTCATTAGGTTGAATCAGATTTTGACCACCGTTTGGTAAAGCTTATCTTAACAGTTCCTATGAAACGATACATTTGTGGATGGAGCATAAATACGTCTTACAACTTGTGCAAGTCATCACTTTTCCGTTCAGCTCTTGCACTACCAAAATCTGACCTGTCCAGCCAGATGCAAAAGTCTCCCGGGTTGTTATGAAGATACTTTAAAGGTCATGACCTCATCTCTCCTCCTTAACGTCTCTTCTCTGGATGGATTACATAAGCAGTGTTTAAGAGCTCCTCTGGAGCCTGGGCTTATCAGAGGAAACCGTCCATTATCCAAAACAGCTAAAGTCACAGAGCCGCCCCTTTAAAGCCTGTGCTTCTTCCCGTGTGTCTGTGTCATACGTTACATACATGTCCAGCCCCCACATCGTATGTCACGTGCGGCAGCGACGACAGGCTTGTGGGATCGTATACACAGATTAAACGTGGGACCCCGGGGCTACAAATCATAAGTGGTGATCTGGGCCAACATTTCCCGCTGCCGCTATAAGGCCCTTGTCTGCACAGATGGTTATTGTAAATGAGGTACGTTCAAACAGTTGTCAAGTCTCCAACAGCAATGGCCTTCACGTATGTACATACACAGCATTTGCATCCACTGCCTTGTGTTAAAAGAGGCTAATAATGGTGTATGAATGTTTATGTGACTGAGAGAATAATTCTCCTTAGAGATTTTGCAATTTCGCTAATTAGAATCTGCTAAATGCTACACATACAATCTCCATCTGTATGCTATTTAAACCTTGCAATTACTGCTCTTATCATGACGGCAGAAGCTTGATGAGACTCAAAATCAATTATTTCATCTTGTAATTCCTTGTAGTTCTGACAGGTAGGTTCTAAACTTTCTGTAAATGCCAAATCAGTGTTATTAAGTAGAAGAAGAGCTATTTGACTATAATATGTATTTAAGGAAAATGATTGTTTTGTGTACAGTCTTGTGGGAAGAAAAATCATCCTTTACATTACCGCTGACTGTCATTTACTGATATCAGAATGAACTGAAATAAGCTTGACTTGAGAGTTCCAGTGATACAGGATATTAACCAGATTACTACATACATCTGTAATCACATTAAAATAGCATAGCAAAACAACAACACACGCTCTAATAGGCCTAACACGAGCAGAGAAGGAGACAAATGAAAAAGTTAAGAGACTGAGATGAGAAAAAGAGAAGGAAAATTACACAGAGAAAAGAAGAAATCAGAGAGGAGAGGAGCAGAAAGACAAAGGGCAACGACTGAGGGGGGGGTAAGTAAAGAAAGCAAGCATAAACAGAAGCAGCGGAGTGAGAGAAAGAGTGAACTCGGAGAAAAGATCGTGCCTGCACAGTGAGCGGGCCCTGCTGAGCGTCTGAAGTCTAGACACTCATTCTTAGGTTGCAGGCGGCTCAACAGTGTCCAGCCCCATGGCATGCTGGGAAGGGAAGGCCGTCCGGCTGTAAGGGGACACCGTGGTGACGGCTGTAATCCATACGGCCTCGCATGATACAGCACACTCCCCACAAAGGCCCGGCAGGGGAACGCAGGTGTCAATACAACTCATAATATCGTATGATAAATTACCCTGCATAAAAGCGAGTGTATACCGGAGACGTTATTTACCCTGCTATGGGGCTCTGTAGCCACAGGTTCAGCGCAGGTCAGACCCCACTATACAAATCACTGAGTAGAAAACACACAAAGGCCCAGGCTTATATAAACATGATGGATGGCTGATATATCACCCTGTCTGTTTGGGACCCTTCTTATTATGTGTATTAGTGCTGAAACAAAGGACACTAAGTGTGTGACTGAGGCTTTACCAAACACTAGCAGGTTTCTGTGTAATACCTGTCCAAATGGACTGTAACAAAAACGAATGTCTGTATTCAGTCATTCACATCCTTTCTCTCTCTCTCTCTCTCTCTCTCTCTCTCTCTCTCTCTCTCTTTCTGTCTAGTTATCTAGTCATCCATTCTGTAAATACAAACAGTGATGCTTGAAAATTTGTGTTAGAATTTTCTGTATTTCTGCATAAATTTAACCAAAATCTTCGTTGTCACACAAGTCATGAACATAGATAAAGAGAACCGAATCAAACAAATCTCGTGTGACCTCCTTGTGAAGCAATAACTGCATAACTGCAATAACTAAACAACTCTAGTAACTGTTGATTTGTCCTTGTCATCAGCTTAGAGGAATCCATGACCTGCAGGCTTCAGTTCCTTCCACCATAATTCTGTTGGATTAAGCTCAGGACTTTGACTTGACCATCCCAAAACATGAACTGTATTTTTCTTTGGTTTCTATTTCTATTCTTTGGTAGAATGATTTGTGTGTTTAGGGATGCTGTCTTGCTGCAAGGCCCACATTGTCTTAAGATTCAGACCATGGACAGATGTCCTGAAATCTTCCTTTATAATTTATTGTTATAATTTGAAATTCATTGTTCCATCAATGACAGCAAGCCATCCTGGTCCAGATGCAGCAAAACAGGCCCGAACCATGATACTACCACCACCATGTTTCACAGATGGGATAAGGTGTTCATGCTCTAATGCAATGTTTTCTTTTCATCAAACATAATGCTTCTCATTTAAACCAAACAGATCTATTTTGGTCTCATCCATCCACAAAATACTGTTCCAATGGCCTTGTGGCTCGTCCATGTGATCTTTAGCAAACTGTAACAGGTAGCAAAGTTCTTTTTGGTTGTCATGCACACCATTGTTGTTTATTGTTCTCCTGATGGTGGACTCATGAAGTTACCTTGTGTTCCTTGAGGACCTTGTGAACTATTACATGCCTTGCTGTTGGTGTGTTCTTCATCAGTCAACCTCTCCCGGGGAGAATGGTAATGGCCTTGAATTTCCTCTGTTTGTACAGATTTTGTATAAAATTGGTCTGACTGTGAATTGGTGGAGTCCAAACTCATTTATATCTGCTTTTTTATCTCATTTTTAAAGGTTCACATACTTTTGCCAATCACATGCAATACTGGAACCTTTTCTTGAATAAATAAATGAAAAACTCTTTTTTTATTTGTGCCTCATTTGTTGGATTTGAATCTCTTTACTTTACTCTTCACCAGATGAAGTTTATGCAGAAATATATACTAATCTAAAGGTCTGACACACTTTCAAGCGGCGTTTTATACACTGTGCGTAAGGCTGCCTCAATCACTCAAACTTCATTACTTAATTTCATTTAGTCTTTAGTAATCTTTTTCTGCACAACCTGGTAAGGTTCACTCATCTTTTTAGAATCCCTAATTGTTTGAGCAGTCATCAAACCAATCAAGATTATTCAATTACTAATTTAACTACGGCAGATTCAAAATATATTTAGTTGTAAAATAGTCCGCTCATCCTACAACAAAAAATCTCACTCTATTGTTCTCTCATCTCATATGTCCAAAATATTCTAAGCCAAATGACAATCAAAGTATGTTAACACTTAGGTGGATTGGGACCCTGAATGTAAGAAGTCTATTAATTTAATTAAAAATTTTTTTTTTTAAACTTTGTCTTTCTTAAAAAAAAAAAAAAAAAAAAAAAAGTCCTATACGCTACAGTACAGCAGTGGTGGTGAGCTGCACATTTCTCAGCCCTAGCCCAGCTCTGCCAAACCAGAAAGCAATAAAAGCAGAGGCTTGCCATTACTCTAACTCAGGAGCAGGGCAGGAGAAAACCACTAATTATTATGAAGCCGCGTGCAGATGAATTCAATTAGAGAAGGGTGGAAAACGCTGGCCTCAGACCAGGCCTTTCATGCTGCACAGGACTGCTGCTGCTGCTTCACACACACACACACACACACACACACAAGAAACAATTTCTACTTTTATAGCAGTCTTCTGCCAGAAAGATCACTTTGTTAAATATCTTACGAGCCTTGCCTATTCACACCAACTATTATACTTTTCTGTGAACTGTTTCGTCCAGTCAGAAACAATGCTAGCCATTGTATTACAGTAATGCTTTCAATATATGGCAAGATTTAATAAATGTTGATATGAGCCTCAGGGGAGGAAGCTGAAATCAAACAAACATTCAGGTCCTGAAGAACATCCATTAAAGCAGAACACCAGCAATGCTATAAAAAGCTGCAAAAATCTGTGAAAATGCTGACACTCATACATTACACACTTAAAACAAGGAATAAATCTAAACCCGCTGTACATTAACTTGAGTTCTGTTAGGCTGCAGAGTTTGTCCTGGGCCAAATAATCCATCCGTGCTTATTTGGGGTTACTCTGAGTTTAAACGAGAATTTGTGCTGAAGAGGTTATTCAGACTGGAGGTTTTTCAGAGAAAATGTTTCCCGCTTCTGAGGATCTGAAGACAATGACGCTGACCTACACTAGAAATGACCTTAGAGCGCCGCAGGTCACCATGGTTACAGGGTAACTAAAAGCAATATCTCAACAAAATGGGAAACCAGGGTGGAAACAACTGTAACAAAACTAAATTCTACTTAAACTTGAATAGAAAATAACAAAAACCATCAAAAAAAAAAAATTTCCACTGGAAATATAATGACTTTACTATTTAAAGCTACATTTGATCATTTCCATCAAATCAGTATTGTGTACAACAGTGCTAGAAGAAAATATGAGCTAGATAGAGAGATGTATAGATAAACACACACAGAGAGACAGTAAAAGAAAGACAGAAAGAGAGGTCTAAAGATCAAGGAAAGATAGAAAAGAGATTGAGTGGCGAGAGAGAGATGGAAAGCGAGTGAGAATGTAAAAGATAGACACAGGGGGTGGTATGTGTTTGATTTGAAGTGCTACCTGTCTGTCTGTTGCGACACCTGTGGTGAGAGTTGAACAGCTGGGTGGGGATTTGGAGAGAAAGAGAGATGGAAAGGAAGAGAGGAAAAGAGGGAGGAGGAGAGAAGGAGAGGGGGATGAGCAGCATCTCACCTGTTGCTGGTGGAGGAAGGCAGAGTCTCTAGGGCTCAGTCCCACAAAACGGTTAGCGGTAGGGGTGCCAGGGGCTGAATAACCTGAACACACACACAGAGACACATATACACACTAATTAGGAGCAATGTAAACAGAAATACGTTCATTAAGCTCATTCTGTCTGAAGTAACAAAACTGAGCATTCTAAAAAACAGACATATCGGCACACATCATTTCACTTCAGTATTAATGCAGTTTTCATGGAATAATTTCTGGCTGGTGTTTGGCAACCGTAGCCTATACTTTTATTGTGTCTATGGTTGATAATAAATGATATTATTTATTCAACACTGGTATATTTTATCATGCTGTTTTTAGTCATCAGTGTATAAAAGTAATAAGCCTGAGGTTTAAACTTCACGAGGCCCTGAACTGTGGTAAAATCACTGTAATGCATTTGTGGCTTACTGTTTTAGAACAGAACTGTGTGTGTAGCGCGTGTGTAGTGTGTGTGTTTTGTGCTCACCCTCTGAGGATGTGGTGATTGGCTTGGTGTCAGGCATGGAGAGAGAGACCGGTCTGACTGCTCCGTGGTGGGGAGACGGGGTCAACACTGGTGTAAAGTGGCCTGGAACTTTCCCCACCACCTGACCACTACTGTTTGGCTGTACGTACACACACACACACACACACACACAATTGGTCAAGTGATGTATGTATTCTTTTCATTAAGTTAATTTCGACTTTCTTAACCATTCACACACTGTAATGACAATGAATTAAAACAAATGTTCTGTGCTTTCTGTAGTCAAATTCAGAAAGTTCATCACAAGAGAAGGTCAGAAACAGTGTTTCTATGCATGAATGAGTGAGAGAGACAAAGAGAGAGAGAGAGAGAGAGAGAGAGAGAGAGAGGGAGAGGGAGGGAGAGAGACTCTTGACTGCTGGAGACAGACACTACAGAATTCACTTTGCGGGGCCCTAAGTTCAGACCTCAGTCGGGTCTTTATGAAACAGAATGGTGTCTGCAGGGTTCCCCCATGTGAATAGAATGTTTAATTAGGGTGTAATATAATCTGCGTTAAAGCAAGCATAAAAACATCCTGGCCCCTGTCCACCCGATTATATGCAGCATGTTATTTGCAGAGCGATCTCCCCCCGCTGAGCGCCGGACCCCGGCAACGGCAAATATTTACGACATTTATCCTTCTCCTCGCTTTCTCCTGAGTAACGGCCCCCATGCGCTGGGCCTCGTCCCCTCTCAGAGGCTCGTCTTTATGTTATAAAACTATAGCATTGCGCAGAACAGCAAGAAAGCAGAGAAGCCATCCGTTTCTCAATGTATCACATCACGTCCAAAATGTATTCCATTTCATTCTTCATGTGTGATGCTTTACAAGCTCTTCAGTGCATTATGGCTTAATAATTGCATTTGTGTAAGAACGGGTGATTTTTTTTCTGCTCGCACACAGGGAGAGTACTCAGTCTCAGGTTTCTATCAGGCCATAATTTCTGCTGTTGAGAGACTATGAAACTAAAGCCGCAGTATTAGGAGGAGGTTTGTGGATACATGGTGGCCTCAAGCCCGCTGAGGTCCAAACCAGTCATAAGCTCTGATTTAGACTCTGCTGGACCTCAGCCAAACGTCCAGCAAGGTGGCAGACTCCTTCTCATTCTGCCTTAACCAAAACGGATGCTTTTAACAGATTTACAGTGCTAAATTAATCAATCTTTTTGACTTTCTGCACCTTCTCGTGTTTCAAGTGTTGTAAAATGGTGCAATCAAAATTAACTCACACTGAGAGAGAGAAAAAAACTAACTGTCAAGAATCAGCGGCATCATGCGGGAAGAAGGGAGCGTAAATTTCCTTAAGAAAATGTTTGGAGAAAAGTTCCCTTTTTTCTGGGGATTTTGTGGAGCTAATTAAGATGAGTGGGGCAGATTTGGTTGCTTGGCACAGAGGAAGAAAGACACAGTTATTTTATACTGGGCTCTCCCACAGTCCATCAATCAACCATCAGAGAGGAGGAGTCTAAGTTTCAGTGTGACCACAGCAGGCTGTCACTATTGCACTCTCTCAAAGGATGCCAATAAAGCTAATTCTCATAAAAACCTCACTGTTTTAAAGCAAATAAAATAATATCATCTTTAAACCATTTTAATTTTGTGTGTTAGGAAGTTTGGAAACTGCTGTAGCATCTTGTCTAACCCAAAATAAACTGTTATAACGGTCATTTTGCTATACATTCAATTTAAATTACATGAATTCAGTAGTTTGATCAGAGGAGGATGGATCCCCTTTGTGAGTCTGGTTCCTCCCAAGGTTTCTTCCTCCAGCCTTGAGGGAGTTTTTCCTTGCCACTGTTGCCTTCGGCTTGCTCACATCGGGCTTAGATTCAGTTTGTTTGATATTAAATATGTAAAGCTGCTTTGTGACAACGCCCATTGTAAAAAGCGCTATATAAATAAATTTTGATTGATTGATTGATTGATTTTAGTGTACAGTGTAGGCTTGTAATAAATTACAATGCACAACATTATACACTGACAGTATTGTGACTGCAATTTTAACCTGAAAATGTTAAATAAAAACCTGCCCAATAACCTTTGAGTCTGTGTTCAGTGTCATTTCAAACATGATGAGTAAAAACTCAGAGCAGTTGACAGTCTAAGTGTGAGCTACTGAGGGTAACTTGGCAATGCCAGTGTTTACTGACATGCTTTTGTCATTATTTTTTACCCCCTTACTCTCTTCTTAGTTTAGCCGGGCACTGGTAAACAGTGACTGTGGTGATGCCGAGGCCATTGCTTGGTCCAGCCCTCAGTTTGGAGTTGAGTGAGATGAGGCGCCGATGAAGCAAACCACTAATGATTTTGCCTTCGTTAGCTAAACTGGGTCAATTACTGCTCTGAAACAATGTGTCTCGTTAATCAAACTCCAGCCTGACTCAGTGTGAAAACTGGAGAGAGACTGAGTGAGAGAACAACAGACAGAGAGGAAAACAGACAAACTATGAAAAGATACAAGAGGAGAACAAGGCATAAAAAACAAGTGGAAAATGTAAAAAAAGAAAGTAAAGACAAAGAAAAAAAACCCTAAACAAGCTAGCTAAGGAGCTCGGACAGTGTTTAGTGCTGGTGCTTTAGAATAATGAGCCTCATGTCATTTTAAAGTGTAGCTGTAAGAAATGAACTGGCTTTAGCTTGTAAGTGTATGGCACACACATGTGAGGTGAAAAATCTGTGCTTGTCCAAGCTTCTGTGCAGTTAGCCTGCTGATCCATGTTATTAATGTCTTTATTTATGCATATTTAAAATCAATGGCAATATATATGTAAATGTAATTCATGATGTGACTATAAAATTAATTATGTAATAGTTTAATTACATGTAAACAATACAAAAAAAAACAATAATATTAACCTTAGATTTTCAATGGCTAGAACAGAGGAAAATGAAGGGCTGAATTAACCAAATACCTTTTTTTGCACAATATACTGAAATATGAGGCCAATTCATGATTGGAAATTTGAGAAACTTTGAGAGACTTTAGATGACATGACATCCCAGTTTATGTTAACATCCCAGTTTTACAGTGTGTGTGTGTGTGTGTTTACCTGGCTACTCTGAGGGCTGGATGGGTCATAAGGCTGCACATAGTTCTTGAGTGAATCGGGTGGATTGAGGTGGGGTGGATAGCGGATGGTGGGATGAGAGAAGTAGGACGAGGGTGCTGGGGGAAGAATGGCAGGAGCTGAGAACTGCAGCGGAGAGTGAGGGGGAGGACTCCTTGTAGAAATCACTGCACACACAACACAAAAGCCTTTTATGACAATGTATTAAAATATTTACAAAAGCAGATCTACACATAAAATAAAACTAATCTAGATTATTAGTCTGTAATGTTCTGCATTGATGCATTAAAATGACTTTCATTTATTTATTCCAGGTGGTCTAAAATTAATTTGGTATTGAAATGCTCCTTCTTCGTATTAATATAAGTAATAATATTAAAAATATATTATCATGGCAGACCAGTCCAAATATTCAAAATGTCAGTACAGTCAAATTCTGACCAAGCAAAGGCTAATTGTCCTTATCTTCTAAATCACCAGGCAAAATATATCTGTGTGCGCTGTGGCAGACATCTGGATGTGTGGTGTGAGTTTGCAGTGACGTGGACATACCACTGTGGCCCACGCTGGTCAAGCCTGGGTGATGGTGCTGAGGGAAAGAGCTGAGGCGGGGTGAGGAGTCCTGAGGAGATGTGGGGCTGAACAGAGGCTTCTCCGCCTTCTTCATGGTGGGAGAGGACATCTCAGCTGCAGGACACACATAGAATGCAGGTGAGGTGAGAGGTTAAGTGATGAAGTGAACTGATTCTGGCATTTCTCCACAGAGCCAATCACATTTAAAGACAGCCATAAACACTGGCTTTCCTACGGCCTTCAATTTGCTCTTTATGAAACTTTTATCAAGGGTGTAAAATGATTTTATAGCCAGCAGTTATAGGCAAAGGATCCTTTTTATGAACCATTTTCTCCTTCTTCATTTTCTCTTTTGTTATCTGTACATTAGTGCAAGTAGAGGTGGGCAATTAGACAATGTGCCACATTATCATGATGAATTATGTCACAATGTCGTTTGATGGGTATAAGGTATATATCATCAGTTATATGATTAACAGCACAAACTGGATTGAAAAGAAGAATAAAGTTGCTGGTTTAAATTTGCTGCCAGAGGACTTACTCTGCAAACATGTCCACAGTAAAGTCCTGTTACATTTTAGTGCATCAACATTTACATTTGGAGTATTGTACAAAGATGCATGACACTTCCTTGCTGAGTGCAGAACAAGCACAAACACTACATTTTTATATTTACTTTGTTAGATTAAGTTCATTATATTAGCAATAACAACAACAGGAACACAGGAAAGGATTTCTATTGTTTAGCATGCATTCTAATTGATCACAATAAATTAGACTAAATATCATGATGATATATTTTTGTGAATAGAACGATTATCACAGAAGTGATTGTTTGCACTAAATGCTGGTCCATATCTTACACAAATTAAAAAGAACTTTCTTATGTCAGCAAAACATTCTGTTCCCATGTACATCCAACACAACATGGAAAAAAAAACTGCTCTGTGTCTTTGTCCAGGAGACATGAGGGAGACGCTGCTCTTGGCTGACAAGAGGAAAAGAAAAAGTGAGGGAAATGGAACAAGGAGCTAATGATGCATTAAGCCAGCACTTCTCTGACATGTGTCAACTACCTCTTTTGTGTGTGTGTGTGTGTGTGTGTGTGTGTGTGTGTCTTGAAGCTTTCTTTGTGGCTTTATGCAAGAGAATGCTCCCGACGCTACGTCTCCTTATGTAATGAACACCATAAACCCACCAACACACAAACTCAAGACACACAAACGTATTCACAAAACATATCTCAGTTGTTCTCTCGGTCTGTTTCTCAGTCTCTTTGGTGACTAGGGAAAAGAGGCAAATAATCTTAGTAGATATAAAAAAAACGGGAATGCCGGAGAATTCCTTGATATGTGTGTGTATGTCTATGTGCATGTGCTTTTATCTCAACACAGGACTTGAAACAAAACACTAAACAAAACATGGAAAGTCTGAAAAAGTGGACAGATGTTTTATTTCAGTAAACTGCTAAGACAGATGTGAACATATAGAGTTTATAAAGACCAATCTATTAAGATTCCACAAATGCCAACTGGTCACATCTGAATGTAGTCTGCAGCTTATAAGTACTGCTTCAGTCTCTGCACTTTGCAGAATAAGTGTAACCTACCAACACAAACACACACACACACACACACACACACACACACACACACACACACAGTGTATGTAGGTAAGGGATTATGCTTTCCGAACATCAGGATGTCAAAATCTAGCACATGGACCTCACCAATAATATTTGCCCTCTGCACCTGTTGTAACAGAACTGGCATTTGTGGAAAAAACAGAAAAAAAATAGAAGCTGTAAAAGGGCGGGATTGTACTTTCTCCGGAATGTGTGTGTGTGTGTGTGGACTGGGGAAAGACCGCACATTTCTGTGGAACACAGATCTAGAAAACTGATATATTCTTTTTTTTCAATGCAAACAGCTGTTTGTTATCAGACCATTCCCCGAGTGAAAACTGCTGTACCATGCCAACGACAGAGAGCGAGAGAGAGAGAGAGACAGAGAGAGACAGAGAGAGAGACAGAGAGAGAGACAGAGAGAGAGAGAGAGAGAGTGAGAGAGAGAGAGAGAGAGAGAGAGAGAGAGAGAGAGAGAGAGAGAGAGAGAGACACATATATGTAATGAAATAAAGAGTAAGACACAAGCAGAGAAAGACATGGAGAGAGAGAAAGAGTCAGAGAGGGGCAGAAAGACAAAGAAAGAGGGGAGGTTGTGAATAGTGTCAGGGAGGAGGCCAAACAACGTCAGAGTCATTTCAGAAAGTTTACATTAGGAAACGCAAAGTGTGTGTGTGTGTGTGTGTGTGTGTGTGTGTGTGTGCTTCCTCTCCACGTGAGCACTGCCTTGGCTGAGCCACTCTCAGTCTGTCACGGCCTCATATGGCTTTAATATCAGTCTTTCTCTCTTCTGATATGAGCGCTACAAAACAAGCCTCTTTCTCAGGAGCTCTCACTCTAATCTCTTTTTCTCCTCAACAACCACTCCACAAAGTGAAGTGAAGAAGAAACACCATAGAAAACATAAGAAAAGATGTGGAGAGAATACTCTACACTTATTAATGACTAATAATTATTCAGCACCTACTATTAGCAAAACTATTACCAAACCATCACGTTTATTCAAATGTCAACATTAATAAAAGTATAAAATCTATTACTATCACGGATTATCAGGAAACATAAAATGCAACTAAAGAACCAGATTTTTTCATTCTCATGAATCACGTAGAGTAAATGCATTATTTTAGTGCAGCTTTGAGGAATCTCCATGCTCATGTTGCTGGGCTATTTAATCATTACGCAAAAGTAGTAATTTTATTATTTTGTTTTAAAAAACCAAATGGTCTGAAAATGTTAATATCATAATTGTAGTCAGAATGATCAGTTATCAGTATTATCACAGTATTGTTAAAATGTGCTAATAAAAATAATAATAATAAAAAAGTTTTATATTTAACAACACAAAAATATGTTCAAATAAAATTCCGGTGTGTCTTTCAATGGAAAACCAGTACTTTTTAACAAGTTCTGCACTTGATTTCTGTCATTTCTAACAGGAATTGGTGCTGTAACATAATCAGTACAGCCAAAGAAGAAAGTCAGCGTGCTATAAGCCAAAGATGGACCTTTTAAAACTTCTCACCTGTGGACCTGTGTATCTGAAAGTAGTTCAAAATTCAAACTGAACTTAAAATTAGCATGTGTCCAAGCTGTGTACAGACACAATCCTCAGTTTTAATCTCTGAAAATAAGTTTCCAAATATCAGCACGGACAGTGTTTACTCTCCCCATCTCAAATCACTCCCTCTTCACTATTACTGCACTTCGTGGGTCACAAAATAGCAGCACCTCCACCCAAACAGTGCACCAAAAGTCATTTACATTTAGCAATATATTAGATAATTCCATATTAAACATGTAATCATTGCTTTTAATGATGTGCTACTTTGTTGTGTGTTAAAAGTTGTAGTTAGCGCCGTACAGTATGTAATGTTTTTTTTTTACAGCAAGATAATTAACTATGGTTTTAATGATACTTAAAATGTGAAATGGTGGCCTCGAGTGGCTCATCAACAGTCGGGGCCCAAGAGAGCAAAATTGGCCGTTCTCTCTCTGGGTGGGTAGATGGCGCTTTCACTCTACCTATCAGTCACACATTGCAATGTCCGCTGGCTCAGGCGTCTACTGATTGGTCCATTTAAAACTAGAGACCCTGCACTTTCCTCCGAGCGCATTGGCTCCCCAGGGATGGTGTATCAAGCGGTAGCTCAAAAAGAGGAGGTGGCTGTATCACACGCAACAGAGGAGGTGTGTGCATGTCTTCACCCTTCTAGAGTCAGAGACAGTGCAAAGTGATGGGAAGAGCCACTAATGGGTTGGGTTAATTGGCGACTACCACATTGGGAAAAGGAGAAAACTGGCAAAAATAATTTTTTAAAAAAGTGAAATGGTAATGCTAACTGTCATGAATTGTACCATGGTTTAAGGTAACCGTTTCATCTTTACTATGTTTTAAACATTTATTGTTTTAGTGATTTCTCTCTAATGGCATAACAGAGTAGTTTGTCTCCAATGATTACAACATCATTAAAAGTTCATTGTTATTCAAAATTTTATTCAAAAAGCTAAACTGTCATTTTATTTTCATTGCACATAAAGTGACATTTGACACATCTGGCTTGTTTTAATGTTAGTAATAGTAAATTAATTAAAAAAATAAAATAAAATTCTCAAATAATCTGAGATTATGGATTTCTGATTTGCATGAGCTATAAGTCATACTGATCAACAGTAAAACAAAAAGAGGCTTGTAATATCACTTTACGTGTAATGAAAGTAAAATATGACAGATTATCTTTTAAATTAATTCATGAACAACAATTAACTTTCACATTATTACATTTTTTAGATGCACTAGTAACACTTTGGTATGTGCTTGTAGATGGAGCAATAATAGGTCAAAAAAGCTCCTTACAGGTAAAGAAGATCCTGTACTTAAGCAGCAACATTAGCCAACATGCTCCACATCAAAGGAAACTTAAATTAGCTCTAGGATATACTTCCCACTTTTTGGTTTGGACTCTCTCTCTCTCTCTCTCTCTCTCTCTCTCTCATGCTGGCCACCTGTCAATTGTCAAGGGACAAGTTCAAACAGACGCTGCTGCACCTGTCTCTCTGTCTCTCCTTCCCTTT
>BRDA01011068.1:49637-112137 GCA_036984385.1 Crenuchus spilurus | reverse complement strand
CAAGCAGTCGTTTAATCACCTTTGCATGTACACTATTCATTATAAATTGATGGTGTGTTTTTGAGAATCCATACAGCTTCACGAAACATAATTCTGAGATCAAAATTAAAAACAAAAAGATTTGCTAAAATTGCTCAAATGTGAAGTGCAGCTAAAGTAACTTTACCTTGGTCTCTCTCGTGCCAGGGTCGGCTGACTGGTGAGCTGGGAGAGGAGTAGAAGTCTGGCCCGGTGGGGCTGGTCTCCATACTGTCCTCTTGAATTGTCTTGGCTCTTTTACTGCAGATAACACACAGCCATCAGTGAGAAATGCTCATATATTAATATGTGTATGTGTGGGTGTGTGTGAAAATAAGGTGATTAAAAAAGATTGATGCCAATTCATATTAAAAAGGAGAAGACGACAGGATCTGTGAATGTTTGCGCACCTGCCATGAGGAGAAGGGAGTGAGCGGTGTAAGCTCACTGAGTTCAGGTCGTGGTAATATGGCTGACTGGGCATGTCTGCCATTGTAAAATTCACCCCTGCCCCCTGTGTGATAGGAGCTAGATTAAGAGATAGATAGATAGATAGATAGATAGATAGATAGATAGATAGATAGATAGATAGATAGAGAGAGAGAGAGAGAGAGAGAGAGAGAGAGAGAGAGAGAAACAGAGAGAGAGAGAGAGAGAGAAATAGAGCAGAGGCATGGAGAGAAAATTAAGCACAGATAAAATAGATTAAAATGTCTCATTCTTTAAAAATCCAATGTATTGAAGATTTGCAATACCTCAGCAACACTCACTCACACATAGAGGCCCAAATGCACCTTTACAATTTGATATATTTAGTTAGTTGTGGATTTGCATGCTGACAAACCCAAACAAGAATAAAGCAGTAACTCAATCTGTGGACAGGACAGCCTGAGGGAGATGGATCGGTAAGAAGTGAATAAGAGATATCACATCTAACAGAAAAACCACAGCACCCACAATACTGTTCAGCGGTCTAACCACCGGCACCGGCCCTCTTTGTTTACACACAAAAGCCCGTCCTAGCTAGTTCACTCTTTTATACGCTGAGAAATCTATACAGGTGTGATGTGGGCTGCATATAAAAATACCTTTTGAGTGGTGTCATCTTAAATGCATTTTATGAGTAAGTCAATAAAATGTCTGCGTGCTAGCGGTCTGTCTTTGTAAATCTTTTGTCATTGGTAAAATTACAAGAATAAATTGTAAAGGAAGCAATTCTGAAGTAGTAACTGGCAGCTTTACACACATAAAAATAACATACTTATTAATATAAAATGTCCTACAATTAAAACCACAATAAAACACTGAATATATTAGTTTCACATGTACACATAATTTCCACATGAATAAAATATATTACAATAACACAGTCATGACATGATACACTTTAAACAAGTGAATTATATGTATTACACCACTATTATATACAATTATATCTGAGTACTTTGTTTAAGGAGGGTTTCACGTCTGAGTAAACCAGATTGTTTTTTTTTCTGTTTTTTTTTTATCTAAATAAACCAGACTACAGTCTTTCTCTCAAACACAAACAAACACTGTATAAATGTGCTGTTTTAACAGTGTATTGTCTGAGCTGACTTATTTCTAAGCAAAGTTACCTTATAAGATAAAGTTGACAGAGCATTAATCTGATATATTTCATCAACTTTATAAACCGTAAATTTTTAAGACAGCAGGGTTTGTGAACTGTAAGATTTATTTATGTGCTAGAAATGCAGTTAATATTTATAACTGAACAAGTGAGTAAGAATATATCCCACTTTAATCCAGTCAACCACAAGAAGAAACCTAAACACAAGACTGAAATGATACCTCATTAATTGTGTACTAAGAAAATTCTCAGGCTGGTTTCCACATTGCCTTTAATTCCATAGAGAGTTGCGAGTCCTTGTGTATAGTAAAAGGATACTGTTTCAGGCAAGTAGTTAAGTGTCTATGAAGGCCATTTTGTAGTGTGTGTGTGTGTGTGAGTGTGTGTATAAGATGAATGCATGATGTATGAATGTGTGATGGTTTCTGCCGCATGAACTTCCTGCTCAATTTTTGTGACTATTTACATCAGCTCATTAGTTTATTTAATCTACCTCATCTAAGGGACAATGAGGTGATTCTTTAAGATCCATGCCAACCTGAACACAAAGAGAACACGAGGTAAGCCTTGTTTTAACTTAAAAACTCTAGTTCACTCTTCACTATTTACTAAGTTGGAATCCATCTCATTTTGAATTCATTCTGGTTGTGATGTCATAGCCAAAAACCCAGTAGAGATCACTTTCCATTCATTCTGTTCATTTACATACATACATACAAAAAATCTATAAAATGGTAACTTTACAGGAGAGCGGAGAACTTTTCTTTACATTCAAATTCAATACAATATATTTTTAAAGTGCAGAGAATCACCACTGCTTTATATAAGCTGGTCACTTGTGGGGAGTTTAGGGTAATGGGTGAAATGTTTGGCATATGCAGAACTGTGTATACACTGCATGTCAAGCTGTAAGAGTAACACTACTGAAACGGTACATCGTACATACGCTATTGTTTATTGTTTATTATTTGGGAGTTTTTTCAAATCAATTCACAAAACCTTGGTGGATGGAAGAACCACGACTGTCTGCACTCCTCCATCCATCCTCAGCATGTTTCCTTCATTAGATTAAGCTGCTAGCAGTTTATGCATGGCTCCTGCTCCTCTTTTGGCTAAGGCAGCTCAGTGCTGAAAGGCTGGATGACTCTAGAGCCCAGACTTCTCAGAGAGAGATCAGCACTTCAAAGAGACTCCGAAGAGCACTGAGGCCAGCCTGACGGACCACCAGTCTCATGGGGGGAGAGTGTGTGCGTGTCCGTGTGTGAGACAACCGCAGTGTGTGCGAGATGGTGCATAGGGCATTCTATTACATGTAGAAGGTGTGACATGGATCAGTTACAGTGTCACTGAGTGCATCACACACTGTCTGCCGCTGTGTTTGTGACTGTGTGTGATGTGTATGTGTATGTGCCGGAGGGGGGTCGTCCTCTCAGCCCCTCGGGAAAGTGTACAAATCTTGCCATCATCGTCTGTCATCGTCTTTGATGAAGGCAGGCATGTCTACACACACGCTCCTGTGAATTTGTTCACTGAAACACACACACATACTTATTGGACCTGCCAGACTGGATTTTCCACACATGGTCCGGGCAAGTCCCTCCCTCGCTAAGTCAAGCAAGGCCGAACATAAAGCAAAGTGACTGCGTGTGTATGTGTGTGTGTGTGTGTGTGTGTGTGTGTGTGTGTGTGTGAGAAAGAGAGAGAGACAGAGAGAGAGAGAGAATCCTTGTATTTATCTCTTTGTGAGGAATATGTCCTCATAATGACGGAATACACGTAAAGTCTGCAGAAGTGGGGACATTTTGTTGGCCCACACAAGGACACATGATGTTTTCACCAGCTTTTTGGGGAAAAAACTAAAAAAGACTGAGCAGAACTACTGTGTTTTGGTAACTTAAAACAAAACTAGCATCAGTTTTAAGGTTAGAGGTAAGTGTGGCGTCACTCTTCAACAGTAATACATGGAATGTCCTCACAAATGTAGTAATACTGAACATGTGTGTGTGTGTCAACTTACTTCTGGATACTCTCACCAACTCTGACACACTGAAGACTCCTGATTTAACAAAGCTGTCTTCCAAGTAAACTGTAGGCAGAAGAACAGACTCACTTTTAGACTGATGTCATTACTGAACACTGCATTCAACACTTTGTAAAGGACCTTCAGTATACCATATTGCTCAGTAAATCCCAATTCTGATTATCCAACACTACTTGAATATGCTTTAATGCTTTTGGAAGCTGAATCTATTGTTATTTGTAGTTTATGTATGCATTAAAGTGTAAAGACAGTACAGTGGATCAAATAAAATCTATAAAAATGGGCAAAAACATAACCAACATTCAGACGCTGAGATGTTACTGTAGTTTTTTTGACTGTGACACATACACAGAGATAAATGTGTGACAATTTATCCATGCAGTTTGCTAGACTCAAGTCTAACTTCTAACTCTTGCTTTAAGCATGCCGTTTTCTTTTCCTGACCAGAGAAAAAAAAAACAAGGACGCCTGAACACAAGATGTAGCTCTACACTTTTTCTAAGCCAAAAAAACTACCTCCAGGCCCTGGCTAACAATCAGAGCATGGCAGAAGATCCAAGCGTGTCCTACAGCTCAGTGCTGGGCCCAATGGGAGGCCCAGGGCCCAACCTGCCGGAGCAGAAGCATCACTATTCTACAATAGCTGGATGGCTTTACTTGGCTGGGGAAGATGAAAAACCTGCTCTTGAGTTAAAAAACTAATTATGCGCACCACTGTTTTCATTCTTTACACATTACGTAGTGAGCATTCGCTGTGAAGCAAAAAAAGGAGGCAGAAGAGAGAGAAATAAATCCCAGGTCAGTCCAGGTCCAGAGTGAATAGACCACACGGCCAGGGGAATGACCAACAGGTGCTGTGCTGTAAGGAATACCACATTTTTCCTTCTATGTCTGCACTCTGATGATGACACATGGCAGGACACCTTATGTCATCAGACAACCTTTCTTTGAGAAGCAGTCACTTCTGTTTTCTTTTACAACTACTAACATGACACAGTTGACTTCACTGTTGACTTTAATTTACTGAGAAAGTCTTACAATAAGTACAACTTAGTGCAATCAACTAAATTAAAAACCGTGGAAATTCACAATAAATAATTTTTTTTCTAAAACTAGTGGAAATGCGGGCTGGTTCACTAAAAAGCACCAAGGTTCTCATAAGCCCAAAAGGCACCAGTTCAAGAACCAGAGTTATTTTGGTGGAAAAGTGCCTACAGTGGTGCTTGAATGTTTGTGAACCATTTAGAATTTTCTATATTTCTGCATAAATATGACCTAAAACATCATCCGATTTTCATACAAATACTACATACAAATGACAAAAATATTATACTTGGAACATTATATTATACAGGAAAATGACTCAACATAACATATCTGTGAGAGGCAAAAGTATGTGAACCTCTAGGATTAGCAGTTAATTTGAAGGTGAAATTAGACTCAGGTGTTTTCAATCAATGGGATGATAATCAGGTGTAAGTGGGAACCCTGTTTCATTTAAAGAACAGGGATCTATCAAAGTCTGCACTTCACTACATGTTTGTGGAAGTGTATCATGGCACTAACAGGAGATTTCTGAGGACTTCAGAAAAAGAGTTGTTGATGCTCAGCAGGAAAAGGTTACAAAATCATCTCTAAATAGTTTGGACTCCACCAATCCACAGTCAGACAGATTGTGTACAAATGGAAGAAATTCAAGACCATTGCTACCCTCCACAGGAGTGGTCGACCAACAAAGGTCACTCCAAGAGCAAGGCGTGAAATAGTCAGCGAGGTCACAAAGGACCCCAGGACTAAGCAACTGACGGCCTCTCTCACATTGGCTAATGTTAATGCTCATGAGTCCATCATCAGGAGAACACTGAACAACAATGGTGTGCATGGCAGGGTTGCAAGGAGAAAGTCACTGCTCTCCAAAAAGAACAAAGATCACGTGGACAAGCCAGAAGACTATTGGAAGAATGTTTTGTGGATGGATGAGACCAAAGTAAAACTTTCTGGTTTAAATGAAAACTGTTATGTTTGGAGAAAGGAAAACACTGAATTTCAGCATAAGAACCTTATCCCATCTGTGAAACATGGTGGTGGTAGTATCAAGGTTTGGGGCTTTTTTGCATCTGGGCCAGGATGGCTTGCCATCATTGATGGAACAATGAATTCTGAATTATATCAGAGAATTCTAAAGAAAATGTCAGGACATCTGTCCATGAACTGAATCTCAGTTCAAGTTAGAAGTTAACTTCTCTGTTAGAGAAGTTGGGTTATGCAGCAAGACAATGGCTCTAAGCACACAAGTCAAAGAATGTTTAAAGAACAGTTACTGGAAACATTTAGTTGCAGTTATTGCTGTATATACATACACACACACATATACATATATATATATATATATATATATATACACGTTATGCCACAGTGTTGGAGGCATGTAACTGTCTAAAATGTTTTTGCAACATTAATTCACTGTCTCTAAGGGACTTCTGGTACATACGTAAACCATAAAACACAGCCCCAGACCATTATCCCTCCTTTAGCAAACTTTACTGCTGCCACTATGCATTTCTGTAGGTTGCATTCTTCTAGAATCTCCTAATGGATTAGTCCATTAGGCTACAAGATACTGAAGCATGATTCATCAGTCTAGAGAACTGCTGCAGAATCTAGTGGTGGCATGCTCAGCCATGGAAACCCTTTTCATGAAACTCCCACAGTTATTGTGCGGATGTTGCTTTCAGAGGCAGTTTGGAACTTGTGTATTGAGTCACACAACAGAAGATGAGTTTTACGTGCTCTGCAGCCCCACTCTACAAGTTTGTGTGGTCAATCTTTTATTTCTACCATCCCTACAACTGTAACATATATAGTCATATTATATGTCTTGTATTGTAAATGTATATTATGCTGTTATACCCACCATGCAGCAAATCCCAAAGTTTCTCAAATCTGAAAATAGCTACATAAGACCAGGCTGCTGAAACACACTCGTCTGATCTGATAGGTGTGGGGTGTTCCATAAAAGAAATTTGTCCATGGGTAAGCTAATTGGTCTGGAACTAAGCAGAACAATTGTGGTTCCTCACCCCCAGCCTCTGCAAATCCCATCAATGCTGCTTTCCGGTCCACAGTTCTAAGAGGCTCCTGTTCCCACCGGCTGGGAAGTCACATGGAAGGCGTTCTCTGAATTTGTCAGCGCTGTGCCTTTTGTGTTTAAATGAGCGCTTTTTTTTTAAGGTATCCGCACCAACATACCACGGTCAAGGAAAAGCCTTCTTACCCCCGTATATGCTTGTAAATGAGTGTCTATGTGTGTACGAGAGAGAGGGACATACCTGGAGGGTTCTTGCCAGGCTCATTGTTGCTGGGACTTCCTGACTGCTGCGAGTCTGTAAACAAAAATAAAGAAGGTGGATTAGAACACAAAACGCAGACAGAGTGACTCAAAAGAGCAGCCGCCTACATTACCATACATTACCTTCATTTATCATCCACTTCCATTTCTTTGAGTTTTATTTGTGTAGCTCTTACAGCCTTTTATGGCTTTTTATTTGTCTCTGTGACTGGGCAAATAAACAAAATCCTCTACTGCAATCAACCGAAGCAGACTGTATCTAAGCACTGTAATTAGCTGATATGGTAAAATATGACATGATGAGAAGTTTTTCAGAGGTTTGTGAACAAGTTGGGATGGCCAAATGCACCAAAGTTATGAAATGGCACAATACTTATAATATACTACTTATATACATACATACATACACACACATTACACTTATATAGCACCTTTCTAGACACCCAAGGACACTTTACAATCAACACACTTCATATACACACACTTCAGCGAGAAGTGGCAGCCAGTTGCGCACAGCATCCTCTCAACTGGAAGCGACCGTCCACATGGAGGACTGCATCAGGCAATAGGGGATCACCCAGGACAGAGTGCCAAACATATCTGGGCCTACATACATACATACACAGACATACACACACCAGGGTAATTTTTTAGAGTAGCCAATTCACCTGATCTTCATGTTTTTGGACTGTACTATGCAGTTTATGTTTGTATTGTTAAACACTG
This sequence comes from Crenuchus spilurus, assembly GCA_036984385.1. Classification (NCBI taxonomy): domain Eukaryota; kingdom Metazoa; phylum Chordata; class Actinopteri; order Characiformes; family Crenuchidae; genus Crenuchus; species Crenuchus spilurus. Next base: position 104,394 of record BRDA01011068.1, on the reverse strand, counting down.
GTTGTTATTGTTCACATGCACCCCATAGTTGGTCTAAATCTGTCTGATAGATACAGCTGTTCTGTGATCTACTCATACTGATGCTCTTCAGGATATACTCAGAAAAGTGTGTTGTGACATAACATCACAATAATAATAACACAAGGAGAATGTGGAGTCTAGAGTCAGTGTGTTTCCAGGAAAAACAGCCAACATAACAGATTCCCAAGAAGTTTTTATTTTTTTAGGTAAAATTAGTCTTCATAATCATGCAAGCTGTAGACGTATTAAACCAAATGCAAATTTTTGAAAGAGATGGCAGTTATTGTTACTATTCCCACCCAACCCCCATCCTCACTGTGGAAGAGACTGCAGGAGCTCAGTCCTGACAGGCCAAGCCAGATGTGTGCAGAAACATGTTTTTTTTCTTCTTCAGAATAGGGGAACAAGAAAAAGAAAGACAGAGAAGAATGGGGAGGGGAAGGCAGAAAGTGTGCTCTGCAAGACACATAAGTAGAGAATGTCTTTTTGAGCAACCACACACTCACTCTCGCCCTCACACACACACAGTGGTCCAAATGAGCTGCGCCTTAGGGGGTCCTAAATCCTGACCATACTTCACATAACACAGAAGCAGAAGAGGGATGCAGAGGGAGGAGTGGTGGTGGAGGAGGCGGAGGAGGAGGAGGAGGAAGGGAAAAATGAAAAGAATCTATCCTGTTGTTGGCGTGTGGTTTCAGTGTTCATATGCTCCTGACTGATGATGTTACCTTACAGGACCTTTGGGAGGCCAGTGCCCATTTCTCTTCAACTCCATTGACCACCAGGCATGCGTTTAATACTGCAGATTGTCCACTTCTGGTCAAACAACCATAATCTTATCATTAAGCCCTTCAACCCTAAGCTTATTATTCCATTATTAAACTTAAGACTGATTACTGAATAGTAACTAGGAATTATTCATTAACTATTATTAACCACATATGTTATGCAGTTATTAAGTAAAGAACTGACTTCTGCAAGCTCTGCACATAAACATACGCTTCATAGGAACGGTTTCATGGTTAGACAAGTTCTTCAGAAATTCTATTTAAATGAATGAGAAACTGTAGCACTCATGCAACATGTGAAACTTCACATTGTTAGGGTAGATGAGATGCTTTAATGTAGTAATCTACTAACAGTAGCATAGCAGCAAATTTGGCTACTTTTAAATAGCAACAACAGCTCAGTGCAACATACGACTGAAGCATTTTAAACTGGATGCTTTAAACTTCAAACAATAATCACAATCTCATTTCTTAACCTGTTCAACCTCACAGAATGCCAGTGTAGACACACATAAAGCCCATAAACGGCTATCTGGACTATCTTATGGATTGGGCTATCTTATGCTAGCTGGACAGGCCACATACTCACAGAAGAAATCAACCAGATGCAGCGGCTTGAACAAATCAGAAAGTCACCAACCCTCCGGATTTACACATATGCACACACACACACATGGACAAAGACCCACCCATGTAGTAGGGGCCCCACGAGAAAGAGGAGGACGATATGATCTCCAACATGAGGAGAATGAATGAGAACGACACTGAACTCAGATAGCCTCACTTCGAACAACACACACACACACACACACACACACACACACACACATATTATATATATATATAAATATATATAAAATTCTAAGATTTATCCCCCATCCCCCTCCAAAAAACTGACCATTAAACAGAGCTGCACAAATGGAATGTTCTTGGCTTTGGCTCAAAAATGACAAAGAAAGGGAGGGAAGACCATACGTTAGAAGGAAAAAATGTAAAAAAAAGAAAAAGAATTCCTTACACTTAACCCCAGAGAAAGAGAGAGGGAGAGAGAGTGGGATACAGTGCACCATCAATGATAAACTTTGTTTGTATAGCACCTTTCATACAAGGAATGCAGCTCAAGGTGCAGCTTGAGGTTCAGGCTACATCTTGTTAAACTTTTGTTCATTAAAGTTGTGCGGACTTAAGCAGTGAGCAATAAGAACACTAGGAAGTCTAGGCAGCCGTTATTTGGGTATTTATGTAATTCATCAATTTTTTAAATGATTTATCAACCAAAAAAATGAGTGAACTTAAAAAGATTTCAAAATACTATTAAAAACAATGCTCTCAAAACCACAATTTTTAAACACTTTCTAAAAATGCTATAAACTTTTTAATCTGTAATTTGTTACATTTCTAGAACTTTTATTTAACAGACAAAAGAAAAAAGAAAATATTTTTGATGTTTTCAAAGATAAACTAAATTATATTTCTTAAGTATACACAAATGTAGAAATTGATGTCTGGAACACACTCAACAAAACGTTGGGGCAGAGACAAATAAAGCTAAAAAGTGCACTGTTATTATTATTATTATTATTATTATTATTATTATTATTATTATTATTATTATTAACACTGTTATGGAAAGTTCCACAATTAGCAGATGATCTGGTAACAGGTGAGGTAATCAAAATTTAATATAAAAGGAGCATCCAGCAAAAGCTTAGTCTTTGCAGTCCACAGAAATACAGGCATTGGATTGTGTGACAAAGATGAAAAAGACCATCCAGACTGTTACCAACAAAAAATAGAACCCCCCCCCCCCAAAAAAAAAACAGCATCTGTGATGGCTGTGATGGGGGTGCATCAGAGCCACAACATGGGTAATCTGCATATATGTGAAGGAGCCATTAATGCAGAGGGTTATGTGGTATTTTGGAGAGACATATGCTGCCATCATGACCACATCTTTTTCCAGGAACACAGCAGGGCAATGCCAGGCCTCGTTCTGCACAAGTTACAACAGTGTGGCTTCAAAGACATACAGTGTGTGTGCTTGACTAGACTGCCTGTAGTCCAGGTCTGTCTCCTATTGAAAATGTTCAGCACATCATGAAGAAAGAAAGAGAATCAAACAACAGTGACTTCAGACTGCTGAGCAGCTCAAGACTTGTATGTAGCAAGAGTGGTCAAAAATTTCATTTACAAAAGTGCAATTAGTATTTTTACTTCCCAAATGATTAAACGTCTAATTAAAATAAAAGGTGATGTGACCCAGTGGTAACCATGTCACTGTCCTGACTTTGAGTGTGTTGCAAACATCAATTTCTAAATTTATATTTAACAAAGAGAATTAAGCTAATCAATCAAAACACATTTTTGTCCTTTTGTCAGTGAAATAAAGGCTGAAGTGAATTAAAAAGAAATACAGATTTCCATTTTATTGCATTTTTAGGTGCCCCAACTTTTCTAAAAATGGGGTTTGCATATAAAATACTTAAATACACAATTTACAAAAAGTCATTAGCTCTGATTTATTAAGAAGACAAATTCCCAGTCAAGTAATCAAGTTTAAATGAGTAATTATTACACTCTTACTAATGTATAGCATGGTTTTCAAATCTCTAATGCCTGTTTGGACTATTGGACACCTCCATGCCCTTTGACTGGTTGGTATGGCAGCAGGCGGGCATTGTGTCAGTCGTGCCAGTTCCTATGCCAACTACCCCCAACCCCTGCTGATCAACCTTCTCTTAACCACTCTACAACATCCATCAGTCTGGGTAAAGACACCTCCCACTGTGCCCAAGAGAGAGACAGAGAGAGAGAGGAGAGAGGAGAGAGAGAATCTTGCATCTATAGGTGCAATCTAGCATAGCAGTGTTTAGTGTGATTAAACTGGAAGTCGTAACAATAGAGCAGCTGGCTCTGGCTATTAGACGACTATGGTCCAGACACATTTTTCATTAGCGACATTGACACACACCAACAGCATAGTCCCACACACATCACAACCATCTACACGCACAATAACTGTATACATGACGTGAACAAAGGCACATCAGTCAAATGCTCACAGGTGCACACACATATGAAATACTATTGTGTTCATTTACAGAAAATAATGCTTTAAACCTTATTAAAGTGTGTTGCATTTGTACTGGTCCATCATGCAATGTTCACACAACGTGCCAAGTTTTCAAATGGCTTTAAAATCAAGAAACAATGAGCTACGCAGCTTTGATACCACAGCATAACAAGTCATGTAAAATTCTGTTGAACTGTCTTCACTGACTGTTATTACAGACATGTGTGCCCAGGTGTGTGTGTGTGTTTGTAGGTACAGAACAATACATATGACTTTAAGGTGGAGCATTTGAGTAAGAGACGGATGGTACACTTAGAAAATAAATGTCTTCAGGCTGCGCATATAAACAATTTAGCCAAGGTGGTACTGAGTATATGTGTGTGTGTGTAAGAGAGGGATACATCAGAAACACACACTCTTCCAGCACAACATTTGGGACCCAATGATCCTGCCAGTCGCTTAAACACACTGGCTCAAGACAGAAAGGAGGAGGAAACCTCTCAACTCAACTCACTGAAATCCAGCTTCATTTGAAATAGCATTTAGAGTATTTCAGGTATTGTGTTTAAGAGAATTATAAAAGAACTCGAGTAAGTTTAAACACTACGGCCGGTCATTCTCTTTATCACATTTCATATTTTCATGTTTACTTAATGCTGTCATTAGGATTCATGCACTATTGTGATATTTTCAAGCAAGCTGTGATATTTGCAGGCCCTCTTTGCATTACAAACGACAGTAAACTGTAACCGTTGTGCCTCAGAATCCAATAAGCTGTGAGAAGCTTTCCTGCCAGTGTGGTCAAATTATTTTCTTCTAACATTGCTTGATCTTCGTTCTCTGTGGAAAGGAAAAACGAGTATTTTTTGGAAGGAAAGCTGTGTGATATTTATAGCATTCTGTTAGTGCAGAGGACAAAACCATCTCTTTACTACTGCAGGACTACAGAGGAACAGCAGCCAGGCCTGTCTGAGACTGCCAATTTCAAAAGCCAGGCTGTGTTTTCTAAGATTATCATTCATCTTACATTGCTGTGTTTGTACATGACAAACCAACTGGAAAAAAAACGTACGCTTAGGTTTCACGTTGGCATTCCATTTCCTCCTTTAGATCCCAATGCCTATAAATATATTTTACCTTACTAATATTGATTTTAAGAATTGAAAACTAAAAGCATTGGCCAGTATAATTTTATATGGTGAAAAATGACAAATAATTTAGTCAAACACAACCCAACATTTAGTTAAATAAAGCTTTACTGACTGATATTTAAAGATGAAAGGAAGATGTGTTAACCTGACATTTTAAATTTCTATTTTAAATGTTTTTTTTGATACTGTTTGATTTGTTTTGTCTTGTTAAGCACTTTGGTCAATAAGTAATGTAAGGCATTGTTGGAAGGCGCTATACAAATAAAATTAGATTGACTGATTGACATCTAAAGATGATTTGATATATTGTGATACAGTGCGATACTGTAAGTAAAGTGATAAACTGCCACGTTTTAAACCTAATTTTAGGAAAACTGTCAGCGGTGTGCCTTTATGTTACTTGTTTACATTGGAGTAAAAGATTTAAATGGTGTAAGACTACAGCACTGCTAACTAGAGTTTGGGGGTTTAAACACAACACAAAAGCGATTCAGTAAACATAATACTGCGCTACAAAAAGTGTTTCAATATTTTCTCACACCCTTAGTAAGTTGTCAACTGTGAGTTGTCAATCAACGGCCACATCAGAGGTATACAAGACTCATTATTACATAGAAATCCATTATATCATATGAGCCAACTGATACATGGGCTAAACTCTACAAAGTCTTCTTAATTCTAACCAATGAAAATGTGTCTGGATGTGATGCTTTGGGCTAATAGATTAATAGTTTAGTGTATCTGTAATATTAGTACAGCAGGTGTAATGTCAGAGCCACAGGACAAGTTGACTCTTTGTCTCTGCTTTCTTTTTCACGAAGAGTGACAGAGTGGTCGAGCGAGTGAAAGAGATAAAGAGAGAGCTCATGTTCATGTATCACTCATTTCTGATGTGTTACCCAAGAAAAGATTAGCATTCCTTTCGTACAAGTCACGTAACTGTACTGCAATCATTTGAAATATTCCTTTAGCAGAAAAGCTCCTTTTGTAGGCCGAGAGGGTTTCTGCGGAAAAAGATGAAATTCCTCCCACCATACCTCAAACAAACACCCAGAAAAACTTTCAGCTCCCACACTACACTTGGCAAGGCCTCCACGCAAAACCCACCCAGCTTTTCGTCTCCGTTTTTGTCCTTCGTCAAAAGATATCACATACTTTAGCAACTTTTCTTCACTCACTGTAGACTGGACTGTATCTCACCATGCACACACACACACACACACACACACACACACACACACACACATTAAGCGACGAAGCACATGCATACCGTCGACATTTCAGGAGGAGGCGTCTGGCAGCCATTTTAGAGAGGCCTGCACACGTACTGCTTTGCTTGCCAAAGAAATCGGCCTTAGCCAAGAATACTTTTACTCCCTCTCACTCTCTGTTTCTGTCTGTACCGAGCCAACCATGAGTGAGCAAGACGAACAAGAGGGAGGCAGAAATATCTCCTAATTGCGGGCTGTCCTGGCCCAAATGTTTTAAGCAACACAGCTGCACTAGTGTAAATACTGCCTGTGGCTGAGTGACACCCAATGACTCTGTGTGTGTGTGTGTGTGTGTGTGTGTGTGTGTGTGTGTCTTTCTGTCTGTCTTGGTGTGTGTATTCATTCATCAGTATTTTGGTCCTGGCTCTGAGTGCTTATGACCTCACGCCACATGGCCGCAACACACACTCACAAATTAGCCCAGGCGGATCCTGCAGAACGACTGTTTACCTTTCTCTTTCTCTCTATCTATCACTCCATTATCTCTCTCCATCATCCTGTATTTATATTGCCATCACTGTCACCATTTTTCTTCATCTCTCCTTCCCTCTATAATTACTTTCTTCATATCTCCCCATTTGATATATCTCTCTCACACACCTCTTATCTCCTTGTTTCTCTTGCTCTCTTCGTCTAGTGTTCTCTCTCTCTTTTGTGCTCATTTTTTCCCTTCTTCTTCTCCCTCCTGCCCCGTGTTGATAAAACACCAGGCTCTTTATCGGAGCGAGCCGTAACCTAAACAAAGATAGACGGAGGAAAAGCATCCCGGCAGACGAAGGAGAAAGAGAGAAAAGAGAAAAAAGATACGCATATAGAAAGAGAAAGAGACAGACACAGAGAGAGAGAGAGAAAGGGAGACAGAGAGAGAGAGAGAGAGAGAGAGAGAGAGAGAGAGAGAGAGACCGGGGGAGAGAGAGAGAGCGAGTGTCCTGGCCCTGTTCAGCCCTTGGCACCCAGAGTGGTGTAAGTAGTGGGCAATGCCAAAGCCAGTGCCATGTTAGCAGCATCTGTTCTGAAAGCCAACACAAAGACAGACTGGTAGCCATCTTGTGATTAAGCCCTGCCACCTCTTATGTTTAAATGAACCCTCTTAGGTCTAAACGGCATGAAATGTTACTCTTTTACATTTCAAACAAGATTTCAATGTTTCTCATTCGTAGCTAAATAAAACAAATAAATCATCTCAGTCTAAATTGTGTCAAAAGTTGTAACACGTTTGTGTGAAAAGTTATTGTGTGACGATTCACGGACGTAAAAATATATATATATATAAAATTTTTGATCATTTTTGCTTATAGCTCATGAGAATCCAGAGTCTCAAATCATTAGAATATTTCATTTGGAATATGAATAAATTACTATTTAATCTGTATCCACATTAAAACACAAAAGGCTTGAAATATGTCACAGGAATATAAAATATATGACAGTTTACCTTCCTGAAGTAAATTATCAACACAAATGAACTTTTCTCAATATTCTAATTTCGGAGATGCACTAGTAGTCAAATATAAATTCCCATTTCTATCCTGGCACAATATCAGTTTCCTCTCTGTCGTTTACATCTGAGTATTGTCCTACAGTATATACTGTAGTTTATGCTATGAAATGTCATTTTTATCATAAAGCAGTTACATATCTTAACTGCTCTCAGTAGCTATTTCTGATCTCATTTGCATTACACCAGCAATCACCAAACATGGCCTACAGTATCCAACATAACTGACTGACATATGTGGTGCTTGAATACTGTACTTATACAGTACTGTTTGACAGGTTCAATGAAATAAGCTGAGTTTCAGTATTTAGTCGTTATTACAGTCACTACATCAGTGTTCATTGTAGCTGCTAAGTCCGTATTTATTGTGAATACTGTTACTAACATTAGTGAAATTAGAGTAGCTGCATGGTGCACACATGGCTCTGATGAATTCAGTGCTTGCTGGCAGCTGAACTGATTTCTTTCTGAACAGAAATGGCATCTTGTGCAAGAAGAATGTTCTGGGCTGTAATTGGGACAAGACTGTTTTTATTTTGGCCTTTGATTGGATTAGACCTCCAGTTTGCTCACTGAGGCCAACAGGTCAGAGCGCAGTCAGTGCACACGTAACCACACACACACACACACACACACACAAATGCTTGTTTTTCACTAGCTGTCTAGGCTAATACACAAAGCTTCAGTCATAAACACATGATTGTTGTCACATTTAACAATAAAAGTCACAAATAACAGAAGCTAAAACTACTGAGCATTACTAAATGGTTACACTGTACTGGGAACAATGGTTTGGATAATTTGCCATCATTAGCAGCCATTTAACAGATACCTTAACTGACATTTAGACCTTCACAGAGCAAACAACAATCAAGTCAACAGTACTGATCTGTACGTGTGGGACAACAAAGCCCAGGACCGTCTGAACACACAGCATCATGCGGAGAGCACTGCTGTACATGTGTTAGTCCAGAGCTGCATCCACACAGTCATCAGTCACATGACAAATGATAGTGCCACACTGACAGCACCGTGTTGCTTCATATCTCAGTGACAAAAACAGCACAGAGCACTCACAAGCCTGAAGCCATAAATCAGATCAAACATACAATATTAATACATCACAAACACTTCACATCTTCGCTACACGTTCATACAATTGTGCTTCTTTTGTTATAAACTTTTGCTTTTGGTAAAAGTTATAAATGTAACTCTCTTTTTTATAAGATTTGAAGATGCCGGTTGCCTTTTATATTGTGTGAACATTTCATTACGACCAGACCAATAGAAGTGCTCTAAAACACTGCTCTCATTACTTTAGCATACATGCATTTGTCTTCAGGGTGTTTCTGACAATAGCAAAGATTGCGAAGACTGAAACTGTACGTCATCTCATTGGGGTATCTCCTCTTCACAGCGACAGCATGCCACTTGGATGTGTATTGTTATTTGATTGGCTGAGTGAACGGTCCATTTGCATGAGTGTGGTTGGAGTCATGGGTATGGCTGGGTGGGAGTGGGAGGTGAGGGGGTGGAGGAGGTTCAGGCTGATCCATCCTCGGCCGTGGCAATGGGCCAACAGCCCTTTTGTAGCCGTCGCAAGCCGGGGAAGGGGAGGAGGGTGAAGAAAGAGGCGGAGAGGGAGGGAGAGAGAGTGAGACTATAGATTTAATTATGCATGCGCATTTCCCCATTCATAGAGGTGGTGGTGGCGGGGGGAACCAATGACATTCCACTGTACGAGCTCCTGTCTGGAGGAACACTAATGAGGTGACACTCAGAGACTGGAGCCCAGCCAAAACAGTCCATTAACTCCACACAAGTAGTTAAGAGGAGGAGAGACAAGGGGGGAGAAGAAGTGAAGGAGAGGTTAGAGAGAGAGAGAGAGAGAGAGAGAGAGAGAGAGAGAGAGAGCAGTTGTGAATGACACAACAGGGAGCCTGTAGAGGAGGAGGTGTGGTCATGGCTGGGCGGGATGATGGAGAGTGTGTAAGGTCAGCAAGGCTAGTGCAGATTCATGCACTCAGACCCTCAGACCCAGATAGACCTTTAATAGTCCAGCTCTTTTCTTCCATCACTCAATTTCCAAGTCAGGCATTGCAGGATAAGCGCAGCATGATACAGACAAAACACCATTGAGCAACTGTATTGCTGTATATTGCAAATATACAGTACATATACTGTATATATAAATATACTGTGTAGTGCCCACACTACAGGGTGCAATGAGCACATCAATACCCGGAGATGTTGGCAGCCACATCAGCAAGAGCACCAGGGGAGCAGCTGGTGGTTAGGTGACTTGCTCAAGGGCACTTCAGCCATAGATGTTTAGGGAGGGGGAAGTGCTTTATTCACACAACCTCCTGCGTAGTCTGCAGCTGCCACCAAAACGATCTATGATAAACTCAAAATTATAATCAAATCTTATTACATTAAACATTTCAACAGTTTACATTTTGCAATAAACCTACAATACTGTGCAGTCCTATGGCAGCTGCCTAATGACATATGTCCCAAGATACAGCAAGATATCCTTCTTCAACATGGAACGCAGCTTAAAGAATAAAACCGATATAATACAACCAACACACAATATATTTATTCCTCCACTGTGTTTCTATTAGAGCTGATAGATCTGCTGCCTTTCCCAACGTTCTTTCTCACAAGCTCAGGTGTGACTTCACCAAACGCTGAATTAGAATATGAAATTCAAACAAATGTCATTCAAATGAATACAAACGCAAAAGAAAAATGCGGACAGCAGACGTCTAAGCACCTACAAACATGTGCATGTGCGGACTGTGAAATGCTGTCTCACTACATAACTATGTTCACTGTGTCAGGACATGTCGTCTTAACAGTATGTGCAGTAATACCCACACAGAACTGTACAGACTGAAGGCCCTCATGCATCTGCATGCCATCAATCATTCTACAAACGAAAAAAACTAAACAAAACAAAACAAAGCACCTTGTGATTAGTGAGAAGGTAAAATGATGTCTTTCATGTGGAATAAAGTGACATAAATAAAGAAAGAAAACCTGGAATATACAAATAAATAAACTTTGACTTCATAATAGACAAGAATTTTACTCTGATGTCACTATGTTTATGTTACGTGGTATTAAATTATTCAATAAATACTAATCAAATAGTATAATAATCAAAACAAACTATTTTTGTGCTAAAAATTCAAAGTAGGCTAGTACACATTACATAAGTAATGCTGGGTATTTTACACAACTGCTGATCTAAGAATGTGGCTCGGCTGATTACATTTTAAAACCAGAAAAGTCCACTTTCTTAAATTCTTTGACTATTAGACTGTTTCAGTAGCTTCTGTCCATAGTTTGCTTGGCACGTACATACTAAAAGTTAAAACACTGTTTACTGCATAAAAAGTTCAGACTCAAGTCTCTCTGAGAGCCTCTAAAGATGGAAGAACTTCACCTAAAAGGATTACAGGTGTTTCAAGCGGTTTCTGAGAACAGGCTTCTAAATAGGAAGGGATTAAGAATGTCCCTTATGCAACAAAGTTTCCTCAGGCCGCCGGTTGTGACTGTGCCAGGCTCAGCTGCTGGCCAGGCTTGAGTCTGTGGATAGAGAGATGAGACGGCCAGTAGGCTGCCAGCTTCGGCATGAGAAGGCGGGGCAAGGTGCCAGGGTGAAGGAGGCGGAGCTTCGCAGTGTGGCCCCTGTCCAGCTGGGCCGGAGGCAACAGCCACCGTTTACATACACACTCGTACACAAACACACGCATCACACACACAAACATGCAGACACACAGACACACACACACAAACCCTAATTAGGATGCTGAAGGAATTATTGGATCATATAATGCCACATCTAAGGAAAGATCTTGGCCTGAAATAGACAAAGAAACAAAGCATGCTCTCATTTAGACTGCTCAGCTGGCACTGGTGCTCGGAACGAGACACGGGGGGAGGTGCCGAGTTTAATGTGTCATTACAAACATAAAAACAGACTCCCGACATAGCCAACAGATGTCTAAGCACTTTTATAGTGCTACAACTCTGCTAATTTCAGAGCAAAAACACTCGCCTGAGTGAAAATAGATGCTGCAGGTGTCCTGTGTGGTCTCTGGCTTGTCACAACACTCGATCACCAGCAAAGTGCTTTTAATATTAAGCATTCAGTCTCTCTCATTCATAAAATGAAGAATTATATACCCGGAATGAAGAAATTGAAGAACAGTAGCAGTGCCAGTCTTCCTGTTGTTTTAGATAACATGACATTGGCCAGTGTCATCAGTCTATGTTCACATTATTCATTAAGTTAACACTGTGTAAGACAAGTATGTGAAAATTTGGGCATGTAGTTTAGCATAATGCTAACCACAGATACATAAGCTTCCATAACTTATTTGGAACAACAGCCTTGTGGATTCAGTGTAAAACTAATGACATAAACATCACTCAATTACTGGTGAAGTGCTATCAATATAAAGCCTGTCATACAGCGTCACATCCAAAAATATCATATTTTGAAAAAATCGATGTTGACAATTGAATCAAAAAAGGGAAATATTGTCATACTGTCATATTTTATATTCATTACATATAAAGTGACATTTGAAGCCTTTTTGCTTTACCAGTGATCAGTATAGCTGGTGGCTCATGAAAGTCAGAACTCCAGTATCTCAGATCACTGGAAAATTTTATTGAGTTTGCGCACAATTTAACAAATTTAACTTTCCTGCATTATCCTAATTTTTGGAGATGTACTAGTACATAAAACCAGTTTTAATGCTCCTGGTCTAAGCTTCAGCAAAAGCATAGTGAGTGATGGGCTACTTTCTATGCAAAGGGATTTGTTCAATACATGTCAGAATGCAGAGCATGATGAATAACACTTCATTTGCCATTTGTCTTTGCTGCTGAATTCAGGACTTCTCAATTTCTAGTGCCATTCCACTTCACCGTTTAGTCTGCCTGCTGCTCTTGAAAGAAATGAAACTGGACAATACAGTTTGAAAGCATGTAGCTTATGAAAGGTAAGGTCTTGCTCACATTATCAGCAACAGATTGCAGAAGAACAGAGATCCTGTCAGCAGATGTTGATCTTCACTTATGTTTCACTTGAACCCTTTTCTCTGATATACATCCACTAATTTCTGTTGTGATTACCCTTACATATCAATAGCTAAAACCATACACAGAGCTAGGCAAATGTTCTAGCTAATGAGTCTAGCCTGCAGTGGGTCAGTATTAAACCTATGCCAGGCACGTGTTAAATCAATGCAGCCGTTTAGTCTTCTGCATGAAAGAATCCAGGTGGTGTACACCATTACCATTACTCTAGCTCCACCTGCACAGTACCTAGTACCATTTGGTCAGGGTTGCACCAATTATAAGAATTCTGGGTCAATGCTGATATCAGTTATATTACATGTACATACTGTCCAAGGCTGATATACATAATTATAAAACAGAAAAATTAGATAGCTCTGGATTAAGATGGCAGAAATGTAACATTTCTACTATTGTCAGGGGAACATTCAATTCACAAACCAGCACAAATTACATTTTACACATTTGTAATACCTTAGCCAATAATTAAACATACCTCTATTTAGAGCTGGGCGATATGGCCAAAAATGTTATCACGATACATTTTTCTATATTGATCAATCTCGATAATTATCACAATATTAAATTTTCTAACACTGTCATAGTTTTAAATGACATCTTTCTAAAAACATCAGACTAAATACATGAAATGTTACTGTTTAATATATTAAAATGTTTGTAGGAGCCAAATGCCAGTTATTTTAGTTAAATGTTTTATTTATTGTGTATTATTTTATGTTTACACAGTAGTAGATTTAAATGGGACACTGTTACTTTAAGCTGTGCGCATGTGTCCGGATAATACTGCTTGTCGTTAGTGTTTAGGTACCTTTTTTGTTTGTTATGGAAAAAGGGAGGAGCTGCACAGTTTTCTGACCATGTTGTGGAAAAAGATTCATACAAACAAACAGATATAAAACTTATGTCTGTTATTTTATTTTTCCTTGTTTTCTGACAGAATAAAAGGTTAAAAACTAGCACGTGGGATTCGTGGGTTCTCATCTAATAACACTCGTTGGTTACACAACTCATTTTCTTTATGAAGAAAATCTCCCCTTACAATTTTTATTGCCATAACATAATACTGTAGCATCCGACTGGACGTGTTGAAAGGATGGACGAGAAAGACTTTTACAGTCGTCGCTTTATTGCTGAATCTTACAGTGATTGCTGTCGGCCGCAGCCACTCCAAAATAACAGCAGGCTAGACAGCCACGCTAACATGCTAATGCTAGCACTCCGGCTAACACACACAACACACAGCGAGCCCCCCTCCTTCTCACACACAGACGAGCACACAGCGACCTTGTGCATTTTGGCGGTGCTGGTGAGGAGGAGCTAACAAGCAGCAGTATTAGACTTCTGAACTCGCTGTCAAGCTGCTTAGACGTGAAATGGAAATTAACGTTAATGCTTATCGAATTCTATTGTCCCGGCTTATCATCGTCATCGAGGGAAAAATTATCGTGAAAAAAATCAATAACGTTTTATCGCCCAGCACTACCTCTAGCCTTTCGTCTCATTTTCAAGCAACTGATGCTGTTTGTGTGTTTGCCTGTATCTGTGTCATAATATCTTGCATTTACAACTGTGCTGACAAAGTACAGGGGCTCTGTGCAAATCTCACTGCAGTCTATGTTTACAGCCAAAGCACTTTTGCTGGTTTACTCCAAAGTAAGTGTGAGCACTCTTAGTCAACAGTCTTTTTAATGTATTAATTGAAAAAATCACTTTTAATGCCAAGGCTTCAGATTTCTCTTGTTAACTGTTCAAATGGTGCAATGAGTGTGATTATTTTCCATTCCAACCAAGCAGCTGGCAGCTCAAAATAAGGGCCATAAGCACCGACTGCTCTATTCTGCTTTAATAAGGTTTACAACATACAGATCATACTGTTTCATTACAAACTGTTCCATTAGAAGCTACATACTCAGTTCCCTTTGCATGGCTAAATGTGAGGGGTTGAAATAGCCAACAAATCTGACATACTATGCAATTATAAATAAACTGTTGCCAATATTGGTTTATTGACATTATAAAAACACAATTATGGGCCAATACCCCTTAGATTCTGATATCATTACGCATCGTGACATTCAGTTACTGGTACAGAACAGTTGTATATCAAACATGTTTAATTTTGGGGTCAAAATGTTTTTTTTTCTATTGTTGCAAAGCCTCTACGGCAGGATGCCGGGTACTTTTCAGGATCAGTAACATCCTTCAGTGTGTGTGTGCAGGAGGCACTAAAATTAAATTTAAGGAGCATCAACTACCGTAGCAAGTCATACTTATTTGAAAGGGACACTGAGTGTGTGGATGAAGCAGCTTGCTGAGACAAGGCAGCATTCCCCTGATAAAGGCTCTCCTGCAAAGAGAGGTGGCAGGGTAGTGGCCGATGATTAATACGAGCATAATGAAGGAGGCTCTCATTCCACTCTAGAGAGCCCACACTGCCCGCTGCAAGGTCAGAAAGCGGGCAAGCGGCCAATGGGCCGATCCTGCCGACCGGTGGTCGCAGAGAGTGGTGGGTAGCCCTCCAGAATGGGCAGATGCAATCCCATAATTCATGTTCTGTTAGTTGCAGGGTCCCTCCTCCCTGGCATGCACTCAGGAAGACAAATCCACCATGTGCTCTTGAGGCTTGCTGGGGCGGCCCTGGGCTGCAGCAGTAACAACATGTGGTTTGGCTCCGACGCTCAGTTTATATGGGCGACAGTGAGAGGAGGAACCGCTAAATGAATTTCAGATTCTGTTGTTCCAAAACCATAAACAATGTTACACAAAGCCTGGCATTAAGCAGATGTCGAGGAATGCTGCTATTAACTAAATGTCTTACACGAGCATCTGTGGCGTGATCGTAGCATAATCTGTTAGCTGCTTTCTTAAAACCAACATTTATTTCTCTCTGTTACAAAACAGCAATGTTTTCAAATGTGTAACTGACTTCCAGCTATGTGATTTATATGAAAATGATTTTGATTTAGTCTTTAACATCACTAAACATCCCTGAAGTTAGTATGTTATTTGTTTTATGTTTACACATTTGAGTTTCACATGTCCACCAGAGTAAAAAATTAGGTTCAGCTGGGTGATTTCACTACAGGAAGATTTCGGTTTATAATTGTGTGATTGTGAATATGTATATTTAATTTGACTTGGCTTTATATTGTGCAGGTAATGTTAATATTCATAATGTATAAGACTGTAAAGCATAACGCTTTGGTTACAGTGAGGTTTTCCTTAAGTAAATAATTCAACTTGATATTTCTTTACCATGCTAGCACAACAAATGCCACATATCATGTTATCCTGACTCAAACAAACATGTACATTAGAGGCTAAAGGAAGCCTTTGAGAGAAAAAGAAAGTCACCACGGTCTATAAACAGAGCAAGCAGTGTTACTCTTTCTGTAATCTCATGTTATGCAGCATAAAAGTTATACCAGGCATCCCTGCACAGCATGGCAGCAAACTCCCTCCCATGCCATAGGGGCTGGGAATGCAAAAGGCCTTTTGTGTGTGCTTCAATTTTTCTGGCACAGTGTCAGAGTGCTGGAATGATATGGAGAACAATGCCAGCTGTCATACAGTCTAATGCTGAGCAGGATTGTTCATTCGCCAGCACCTCAAAAGGTGGGATTTCTTAACAAACTTCACAGCAGATGCAACAAAGGAGAGGACAAGAAATGAAGTCAGGATATGTTTAACTGACAAGACTGTTAGGAAATATGCTGAATTTTTTTCTTTGTTTGACCTCTAAACACCAGTTCTCCATTTCCCATGAGGAACAAGGTTAGTATTTTTTCATTTGTACTAAGTTAATGGATTAAACTGAAATGCTAGCCTGGTCAGTAGGTGTGAGAGGTATACCACTCTATTAAAAAAATATAGCTATAATAATAATAATAATAATAATAATAATTATTATTATTATTATTATTATTATTATTATTATTATTATTATTATTATTATTATTATATGATATTTTGATATTGAAAAATATTGTTATATGCATTTGAGTTCAAATTGCTCAGCCCTACTGGTCAGTCAACTTTTCCATGGCCCACCTCAGGAATTCTCTGTCCATGTTTTTTTTTAAATCCCCACCCCCTTGTTCTTTCCGCCACTTCCTCTGTTCTTTGGTATCTACGACTCAACCTAACAGCAGGGGTCTTTACGCTCTCTTCACAGCCAAATCTGCCGCCTGGCTCTGCAGTCATCCGCGCATGTCGTTTTGAGTTTATCAGAAATGGTGAGTGAGGGGTCGGCCAGGGGAAGAGGTGGGGGTGGACAGTAATCCAGCGCTGTTGCGGAAGCTAAGCAACACTGGCAAAAGTGGGGCCATCATGTTTGTGCTGCGTGGAACACATTTCACATGCATTACAGGGTCAACCAATGAGGAAAAGAAGGTAAGAAGGAAGGGAGTGGAGGAGAAAGGAAGGAGAGGAATAGAGGCCTGTGCTCTTATGCTCTGCATTGTGTGACATGACTTAGTTTTTCATTAGCATGTCGCCGCCTATCCACACTGCTCCCTAAGACCTTCTGCACTTTGCCACTGTTCCAGACAACACACACGTTGTTTCCATTTTGGTTCCTACTTCATGTTGGGTAGCTCTGAAGCACGCCCTCTCGCTTCAGCTTTAGAAGAATGCTGAAGGCCAGAACACTTTCAAGTTCTTTCTTTCTTTTTTTACAGCCCAGGTATGCTACCATCCTGCACATTAATTATTACTGCCTGCAGCCATTTTCCATCGTCTGAGGAAAAACCCTGCTAAACTTTACTGGTTTTTTTCTTCTCGGCCCTGTGTGGCACTGCCATAAACATGTAGACGTTTGATCAACCCCCATGGTTTTGTACTGTTAGTAAGTGAAAATTACACACTGCTTGAGTGAGTATTGAAATTGTTCTCTGGTTATGGGTGAAGTTTCTTCTCAGTTTGTATGTTTTCATGGAATGCAGCATGTGTAGCAATGTTACATTTATTACTTAACATTGCTATTACTTATTATTACTTAAGTCTAGTATTTAAGTCTAGTACATATTCTTTGCCGTAACAAAAATGTTGTAACGTAACAAGGTACTAGAACATCTTCCTTGCTAAAGCTGAAAATAATAACGTGTCCAGTAAACTGCACATAAAAACACCAAAGCTTTTGTTGAATGTGTGTCCTAAAATATTTGGCGAACTCTGAAAGGCTTTATAAATCTTGGCCCTTGCCAAGACAATATCTATAAGTTTAAGCTACTGAACTATAAGCCCCATAAGTCATGTTACTTCGTAGTCTCACAGCATGTGGGAAAACACTACCCGTTTGTTTCTCTGCAATTAGGACTGCTTTTGCAAATGTAACTAGACTGTAACCAATGTAAGCATCAACATCCCAGAAATGTGTTTTCTCTGTAATAAATCTTTTAGCCTTCCAACATTAAAGGCTGATGCAAAAGTGATACTCCCCTGGCGCTTGAATAGGCCGCACTCCAGAGGCTGTAAAATGTTATCTGCACTGGAGCTGGACACGCTGTTGCATCATGGGAACTGGAGAGGATATCAAAGGGGTACAATTGGATTGGACTCAGAAATCCACACTCTTGGCAACTGTTCACTTGTACATACATCCACAGTCCTCAAACCCATTTCTTTTCCCCTCATATATAGGCACTTTTCTAAGGAGTCGCTGGATGTCCTCTGATACCCAGTTCGACATATAACTCTTACTGAGGGGTCTTGAGAGGACTTTGCCTACACTTCCATTCCATGACGAACATGAAACCATCTAAAATGTAGATGACGGAAAAACATTTCTTCTTCTGATTGGATAATAAATCAATGTATATTATTGTTCATTTTATTTTTATTTAAATTTTATACGTATAAAACCAATGTACCAAACTGATAAGAATTATAGTATCAACAGACTTCTAATGACAAAGAACTCGGTCTGTACAAAATATTGTTTGCTAACTGTAATAATTGGCACTGTCCTTTGTTATAATGATATTGCCGAATGCTGCAAAATATAACAATATACATACAATAAAGTTGCAAAATAACAGCAATGTGATACTGCGTCTGTATCTTGCAGCCCTAGTCACAACCTAGTTTCAGCGCTGACACGGGCAACAAGGTTTCGGCTGCTGTCCCAGGGTGGGTTGGCAGAGGCGCTGAAACACTTCCCCTTCCGCCGCGTGCGGGCCCTGTCCAAGCCACTCGAGTTTGGCACAGTTTACCTGGAACACCCCGGGCCTCTGTCTGCAAACATTCGCCATGGCAAACTGGAACCCACACAGTCACAGCACAGACAGTGCAGTAATGCCGAAGGCTTAGCTAGGCCAAGACAACCAGCGGAAGGGAAAAAAAGAAAAAAGAAAAAAAGAAAAACAGTGGGAGGCTTCTTTTAAGCTATTCATGCCCAGCACACAAAGAACGGTACATGCAAGGTAGGGCTTTTTTATCAATTGAAGGAATTACACAGATCGTATGTCACCATATGGAATTCCTTTTACACATAATGCATTTCCTTCATGGAGTCTGTGAGAAGCCGTACAGCAACAGTCTACTGGGAACACTCTTTAGGACAGGGGAAAAACCTCAGTGTGTGTGTGTGTGTGTGTATGTGTGTGTACGCGTGTGGGGTGGGGGGCCTCTGTCAGGGGCAGCCTCGGCACAGTGAGCAGAAATATGCCATATGCACTCGTTGAACTGGGGCCTGCACAGGCTTCTCTCAAGGTTATTAGAAAACTCTGCACTCCAAGCAGCCGAGGTAAAAACAAATACTGCAGAAGAGAGCTGAAAGACGGTTAGGGTCCGGCAGCATGGCCATGGGCATGGTCTGAAGAACTTTTTTGGGAGCCAAAACTTTTTTTATTACAGGTAACTTTGGTAAGATTGATGCATGCGTGTAATAACCATTGTTATTAACAATCATTATAATTATTCAGTGTAATCATGGTTCTTCAGTAAATTATTTAATCCTTCATAGAATTGCAAAACTATGCCAGGACTTAATTTTGCAATGAAAAAAGGCTGTTTTTTTTTACAGTAAATTTAGTCACCAATACAGCTGAAGAATTTAAGGGTAAAAAATTCCAACAGGAAAATTAACGAGCAGTATATTACCGTAGTACTGGGCCAAAACTGACTCAAAACAGCAATTAAATGTCTGATAGGATTGTCAGTTTTCAACCTATAGAAAACAAAAAAATTATTTCTTAATTTTCATGTAGTATTTTATTTAAATAATGTTATTTATTAAACCAGTTTGTTCTTTAAAAAATCAGAATCACTTTTCCCATTAAAGAACAAATAATATTATTTATACTGACTCTTGCAGAAACTACTAGAAATGTACTGTTTTGTTTGAAATGCTCATTTAGCACATTGTATAAAATGGTTAAAACAAATTTAAAAATAAAAAAATTGGCTACAATGAAATCAAAATTGATTTGATTCAACTTGAGCAGTTTTATATAATATACAATTGTTTCTATCATTCCAAAATGCACAGAGTTGAATCTGCAACTTCATATTGATGCATCATATTTTTTTCACCACCAGTTTGTTGTATCTGGTGCCTCCTGTTGCGTCAATGACACAGTCACTGCTGCAGAGCGTGCGCCTTTGCCTCAGATAACAGGGCTGCCTTTGACACTGAGTTTCCTTCCCACTACAGGGCCGAGGGCCGGGGTCGTGCATCCGCTGCCCCACCTCTGGGTCCTCGTCCACACAAAGGTAGGAAGCGACGGCTGTGGCCACTTGCATTGTGATGGGCCTCCCTAAATTATGTCTTGTTTCATCCACCACCCTTAATAAGAGGCTCTGCAGAGGAAACCATAAACACAACAACTGCCTCTAAACGCATCTGCTGCAGCTACCTGAGCACTCAGGACAGCGATAGCTAATTGAGTAACACTGTTGCCCTGATGCACTCGCATTAGGTTACAGAGCAGTGTAAACCAAACCTGTACATCTACAGACAAAAGTTCCTGAGCAAAGTAAACAGATACTATCAGATCAAGATACCAGGATACAAAGATACCATCAAAACAGGCTACAGGTGGTCCGTAATACTCAAAATGTGTCCAACTGGCCTCAAAAACTTAAACTAAATACACAATTTAAATTTGATAAAAGATACAGTATGAAACATTCTACATCAGTTAACATATTAAAAAATCTATTGATCTAAGCATCAGGAGATGTTCACACATGTAAAGGGAAACTTGTGTTTTTAAATGCTATTAAAATATTAAACTTATATGAGCAAAAGTAAACATTTCAAAAGTAGCTACTAGAGTCTCTAGTCCACATAGAAGCATCATGGAGAAGCTGTCACAGGTCATCTCCTAGGCTAGAGAGACACCTCCCTCCAGAAGTAAAAAATAAACATCCAGCTAAATGAATTGGTTACTTTGTGTTAACAGACCATTAGCACCTCGTAAAGAAAGGTTTCCCTGTTTTACAGCAGATTAACCCATGTCTTCGTAAAATCTGGCAAGGCAACTCATCTGCTGCAGATACCTAGCAGGTTGAAGACTTCACAGCAGGACACAGGCATTGTACAACTGCCTTCAAGTCTCTGCAGCCCAGCAGACTACCGGCGGGCTGGGCTAGGACATTAAGACCCATCCATCATCACTTAGTCGTGGCTCATGCTGATTCTCCAGGCAGTACATTCTTGTGCTGTGTGAGCACATGAAGCCAGCAGAAAGAGAGGAACTCCAGGAGTCAAGAAAGAGGAGGGACTCTAAAAGGGCTCTGGGCAAAGCAGCATTAGTAAAGAGCAAACAGCCGACAGAGGCGGCACAGTTTGAGATGAGTGCCTTATCAGGGGCCGTTTAATGGAAGATAAACTGGGTCATAAATGCGGCGACACAACACAGTCTGGTTCAAACACAATAAGAGTGCCTCGGCGGGTGCACAGAGGCAGAGCCGATGGATTATATGTCACTTGGGGCTGTAGACTCAAATTGTTCAATGTCACTGGAGGATCTCTCCCCAAAGAGAACTGTGTGGCAAACAAAATGAAGAGAGACGAAACTAAGTGTTAGGATTAACTTTAGTTTTATTAGCTTTTCTCTCCAACTGTTCTTCGGCGAGTCTGTCCTTATTATCCAAAGTTCTTGTGTGCTTTTCGCTGAGAAAGACAGTTTGAGAAAACAAAGGCAATAATTGCATCTTTAAAAGGCAGGCGCACACTGACTGGCATGCCGACTGATAACAGCCCGCTAACAACACTTATACAACTCTCCCAACAGCCCTAAGAATACCACGCTTCACGACAAACCAGCCAAACTTGATAGAACATTTCAGCGAGTAAACAATTTGCTATCACCTTATTTAACCTTGGCAGCTGCAGTTCTGTGGAAGACATTTGCAGCCTTAACCCTTAACACACACCCTGAGTTCCTGGGGCTGCTGTATATTTGAATCAGCACTCCATAAAAAATGGGCTTACAACATGAGCCGGAGTCCTGCAGAGCCTGAGTCATGGAAAGACATGGCAGTAAGTAAAAATTATTCAAAGTAAAAACGATTAAACAGATTTAAAATTTGATTTGTCAGGTTTGTTAACTGTTTCAGTGAGTAGACCACGCAGCTAAAGGATCGTTTTTGTTTTCGGTCACATATAAAAAACTTTTTTAGCCGAATCACATTCACCAAACTACAGCAGGTATAGTTAAACAAGCTAAACAAATCCCACACACGTGTACGTGCAAGAGTATTTTTAGATGGGTGATATTTGGCCTAGGACATATTGACTGCTTTGACCAGCGCTGAAAAGTGACATAATTAGCATGCATACTGTATGCAGAGCTGTGAGTCCATGCACGTAGTGCATTGCGCCGGAGATCAGACTATATTTAGCCCTCCTCACAACCCCTCTGCTGGGCCTCCTACCATTCCCCCTGCAAACTGCACCAAGCCGTTCTTTTGTTCTCCAATTCTGCAAACTAAGTTTGTTGGTATCCTTCTATGAAAAAAGAAGAACCCACAATTTTCTCAGAAATAACTTGAAGCCGACCAAAGTGATTGGCATCCATCATTGTTCCTTCCACACGTAATGAAAATCTACAGAATATTTTAAACAATAAAACATGACAATAACAAAAATAACGGGGCCTTCACCTTAATATCTGGTTGCATAACCTTCTGGTAATCAGACTTCTGCTGGTCAACAGGTAGATATGTCGGCTCTTCCTGAGCTGCTCTAGATGTCTCAGGTGTAAAGAGCATCTTCTCTATACTGTGTTTCAACTCTTTAAAGATGTTGGACAGGATTCTGTTCAGGGCTCACATGATATTTAAGAACAGTCCGTGTTTTGCGTTCTGATGTGTGCTGCTGGAGGATACGTGACCTGCGACTGAGGTAGAGCTTTCTGAAGAACTTCTCTTTCCAGGATGTTTTGATACTCTTGAGATTTAGCGAAGCAGCCCCAAAACATAACCAAGCCTCCATTTTTTCTTTCAACAGTTGAGTCCTTCTGGGTCTTCTTCCATGGAGCCCACTGATGTTCAAAAGCCAACAGATGGTACGATCCGACACAGATATATGTTGACCTTGGAGTTTAGTTTACATCTCTTTGGACATTTTCCTTGGATCTTTGTATAACCTTCATTCTGTCATTTTGCTCATTCTGGGGTCATTTCTTTCTCTTGTGGCGACAAGGAGGATATCTAAGGACCCATGTTCCTGAAACGTCTTAAAATTAAGATTTGCAAAGGTGGTCAGTGGTCAAACATTGTCCTGCTTGGAGACTTATATGCTTTACCTTTAGCAAATTTGTCTAGATTTCTCTTTCTGTTCTCCTCAGACGGGTCTCTCCTTTGCTTTCTCTGGTCCATGTTCAGTGTGGGACACACGATGATACCAAACTGCAGAGTGACTATTTTTCTCCATTTAAATGGGTTATAAGACTGAAGATGTGATATTAAAGAAAACCGTTTGAAATATTACTGTAATCCATTTATTTATCATCTTTTCTAGGGCAACCAACAAATCAGTCCAGGCCATTGTAGAATAAGCAGTGATTGATCTCTTTTCACACCTGCTTGGTTTTGCTCTGACATTCAAAAGACATACATTTATAAATGAGAATTATTTTATTTATTTCATCACTTTTAAGAAGAATGAAGTATTGTTTCAATGAGTTGTAAGGGTACCAACATGTCTGTAACTATCCTAAATCAAGCAAGCACTTTACGCTGGTCGTTTCTGTCTTCAGTGGCTTCAGATCATCAAATATTTAATAGGAACAAGTACCACACTTTCAGTATGACTCTAAATTAAAGCCCTGTGTCAAAGACTAGGCCAAGGTGCTGCAGCAACATGCACATCCCTCAGTCGGATGGCCATAGGCTGCGGATAGTGAGCTAGCAGGCAGAACTGACAATGGCATCTCGATCTGGAAACTGTCAATTAAGGTGTGAGTTGAGCAGCTGCAATGGTAACAGAGGACATGAAAGTCTGCCTGCGAGGCTTGGTTTACATTCTATCTTAGTGGCTTCTACTGTGTGGGAAGGGGATAAGCATCAGCCACCCTTTATCTCTACTTCGGCACTCTGTAGAAGACGTAAACATTTGTGTAATCAGCTCTTAAGGGCCTCAGATGGAGAGGGAAGGGGGAACAGAGTACTGGGGATCTAACGCTCCATTATATCTTTTGTCTGTGAAAAAGCATGTATTGATACTGAAGCAAAAAGGCACTCTTTCCATGCAGAGTGAGGAATGATTATTTTGAATATCATATTAGTTTTCACTTACTTAATTGGATATTTAAATAAGGCATGTGTAGTTTGGGATAAAATTAAACAAACTTCAACATATTTTAATTTCTAATTCATCTTCATTAAAACATAAATAAATCATGTTTGTGACATGCAGAGTCACAATGTTTGGACACAAGCAGTGTGCAATAATAAATAAAATGAAAACATATTTGGAAATACAGTGGTAACCCTACGACCGCAGCGCCCCTAGCGGTTGGCATACTTGAACTAATTTAGGCTACTCGTTACTTGGAATTTTACTCGTTAACTGGAACAAAAATATTCTGAGATCTCGACTCATTACCTGGAATACTCATTAGTAGGGATGCTCGTAAGTAGGGTTACCACTGTACATAAAACGTGACAATTTTGAACAGTGTGACTGCATGTTATTGGTCAGTGGGTTAACAGCTACAACACTACGACAAACTGCAATCTCTACACCAACCAAACAATCAAAATTTCCCTACAGTT
Organism: Crenuchus spilurus; assembly: GCA_036984385.1. Classification (NCBI taxonomy): domain Eukaryota; kingdom Metazoa; phylum Chordata; class Actinopteri; order Characiformes; family Crenuchidae; genus Crenuchus; species Crenuchus spilurus. Next base: position 79,249 of record BRDA01011068.1, on the reverse strand, counting down.
AACTAATGTTAAATCTTTATTACATATTTATTATTATGTTTTGTAGCTGGGATACTTGAAAACTAAAAAAAAAAGCTAAAACTAAAAAAAAGAAGCTAAAACTAAAAAAAACTAAAACTAAAAAAAGAAAAGAAAAGAAAAAAAAAGAAAACTACTCTTTTAAAACCTAGATATTCTAATAGCAAAAATGTTTTTAAAAGTTATCATTTGTACTCGGTATTTTAATAAAAATCAATACCAGAAACATAACATTTATACATTTTCAATTCACTTTTAATCTCTTAGTATGACCTCCAATAGTACAACCAACAACATAACCGTTGCTACCCTCTTCTATTCAAACACACAAGGGACCAACAAACATCCAGTCCAAGCTCTTCCCCTCTACAGCCACAGTTTTAATATGGTGTCCAATCCAAACTGATTAAGCATCACAGAGCACAAACAATGCTGGCCCTTAAATCTCTGGGAGCCTCTTTTGGGGGACAGTGGAATGAAAGAGCGCTCTGTTAGGCCCAGCAGATGACAGGCGTCTGCTCAGGAGATAAGTCTTCTCCTGCAATCTCCCGCTCTGCACTCAGAACGGATCTCGTGCAACGGTTAGGACAGTATGAGGACAAAATTTACAAAAGCGTCAAGCATCCAGCAAAACATGTAACATTCAAACATAATAAATGTATGTAGTAAGCTTCAAGCTCAAGCTAATGAAACTCCGTTCTTGGGAATCTCCATTCCTCCCATTGTAGGAGAGGCTGGCAGGAACATACTTCTTTTAGAATCCACTACCTAATCAACGTCTGACAACTTGTCCTCTTTTCTTATGTACATTTACTCACTCTTACAGTATAAAAACAATATCTTCAAAGATTTCACCAACTCACAACAGACATTTACAAATACTTTGTATACATATTTCAACCACTAATGCTTCACACTTTACTCCATCAAAATAAATTCATTAATATGAAGAGCAGGTTTTATTATAATTTTTTTAATATTTACATTTTTTATCATTCGTTTGCTCCAAGTGTAGTATAATGTCTTAAAGGTCATCATAATAAGGGGTCAAAATATGTGGCATATAGATCTTTTAAGAGTCCTTCATCTTTATGGCTTTCACAAATAAATATGACAAGATCTAAACAGCTTTATAGAAAACATGAAAATTGGTATTCAAAACACAGCTACATATCCCCAAATCTTTACCAGGCCTTGTATACTGCCACAGTCTCCCCAAGAGGGCACAGATGATGTCATTCTTGCAAAAACCCCCACAGCTTCAGTTTAATGCCAGCATAAACATCAACATTTTCAAAAACTCCTCACTCTGCGTTTGCCCAGACTGTTCTGGACTGAACAACAGCACACATCATGGGGAGCAGACACGCCACTGCATTCTCAATCAAGTCATTAACCAGCTAAACGGACAGAGCCAACAATCACAACAATCGCATTAGGCTCTATGTAATGCAATAAGCTGAACTAATATGTTCAATACGGACTGTTCTGTATGCCCTACTTGATCTTACTGTATAACACCAGAGTTGATAAAGTTCCAGAGCCTGAACAGAATGCCATTATTATTTTATTCTTATTTGACCTACTTATACCAGGTGCTACATTTATTTGCCAGTACCTGTACCTGATTTAAAACAACTGGACACAGATCAAGGTAAGTGACTATCATGAAGAATTAAAGAAGGAGGAAAAGAGAAACATGGCTGGAGAATGACCGTTCCTTCCTTTCTCTGAAATTCACAATCTACGCTGTGAATATGCACTTTTAATCAAAATTGTGATGTGTTTTCAACCAGAAAGGTTCATGTAACGTAAAAATGTTTATCAAGCAAAGCCAGGCCTTGTCCTACGTTGTAGACCAGTGACAGCGAGAGCAAGAGAGAGGAAAGTGTTAAAAGCCTGCAGTCTCTGAAGCTTGACAGTCGTGTATACAGTGGGAGCTTACAGCTACTAAAGCAGGTGACTCTCAGGCCTGGGGCCTGGTATGCGAGCTCATTTCCTGATTACAAGTACATGCAAGAGAAAAAGAGCTTTCACAGAAAGAGCAATTGAGGTGGTAGGTGTGCGAGGTTTTAGTTAGCCCAGATATGCACTAGCTTAGCTTTCAGTGCTTTAGCTGAACACATGCACTGAGCCCTCTGTAACACATGTAGAGGAGTAAGAGGGGTTTATCCACTTCTGAATACAAACACTGAGCCCATGTAGTCAAACATTAGCATGCATGACCCCGGTCCACCTTAGGACAAGGAGACTACGCACTTGGATACTGATATGCCAGGATCTTTATAGAGGTACAATGTTTCTGTCTGCAGATAACCTTAACGTTTGAGAAAGCTTAACGTTTAATGTATGTTAAATGATTGTGGATCATTTATATTGGTCAACATTTTCAAATCAACAATGAGTTACAAGGCTTTTATATGACAATAAATGAAATACTTCATAGTTTCTATACTTAATAAATCATTTGCTTGTTGTTATAGAGGTGTTTTGGAAAATGGAGCTTTTGCATGTAAGATGATTCTCTAATTAATAAAAGACTTTAAAATAAACAACTTGCATGATCAATGCATATAAAATAAATATGTGTCACATCAACACTGCATTCCCTATGATTCATTTGCCCCTGGTGAGGACACACTGACTCCAGTCGTTCCGCTGTGTCTTGAAACACCCTGTCCCTGTTTTCAATCTGATGGCTGGAGAACCATAATGGCTGAGAGTTTCTGCGGTTGGCTGACGCATATGGTGTGTGGTGGTGTTCGGGCTGCATGCCCGGGTGAGAGCAGGGAGACAGGAGCTGTGTCTCTGCTGCAGTTACAGCTCCAGCGCTGCTCTTCATTAGCGGCTCATATGAGCCTCAGCCACCAGAACAAGAGACCCCCGCTTCATGCTGAGGGTCAAACAGACTCATACGACCTTAAATACTGTTATAATCATGTAACCAGCGAAATGCATCACAGCGGCACAGTGACAATGAGAAGGACCTGAATATAATGTCACCGTGTAGCCACTATTTCATCTCTATTATCGCCAGTAAAACTACAACTGTTTACATGTCAACAACCATCCAACAAGCACTAAACACAGCTTTCCTTTGAGTGAACAGTTTAAAGTTCATCAGTTATTCTCTTATACCTCTTCATCAAACTGCTCACTGTAATATAGTTAATGTACTAGAACTTCAACCAGTGTTCTCCAAAAATAGCAAGAACAACCACTCTAAGAGTCTTCAGTCAGTCCCAACCTGAAATGTCATATAAATGCTACACAGTCTTCTAAGTGCCAATAGAAAAAGAAGTCAGCCAGGCACAGAGTAGTTATTTGAAGCCTAGCCCATAGATTAGATTATATCTTAATGGCAAAGTCTTAATTAAGGGTTCAATTACAGCATGCACTGGAAAACCAAGATTATTAAAATCAGTACCTGACTGATACAAATGAAGTCTATTAAATGTGCCAAGAACAGTCTATACTACGTTATTTAATACGGAGGTTCTCCTGCTTATGTAATTACACAACTGAGAGCTGACAATTGTCACGGTTGACAATAACAGCTGACAGGCATGTCAGTCAGTAAAGCACTCCTAAACTAAAAGTGTTGTCTGTTTATTTTGAACAAGGTAAATTACAATCAGTCAAAATGATATAATTAAAGACTGAACTGGTCATGGTGCTAACATTTCATCATTTATTTGTTTGGTGTACCCTGAGGAGATGTGTGCACGCATGACTGTATATTTGTAATGCAGTAAAGCATGTCCACCACAGGTGCTAAGCAGTACTGTATGTACTCTGTACATGCCCTGTGCAGTGTGTTCTGTGACATGTGTCTTGATTGTGCTTGCCTGCTTGTAGCATTTTCAGGTTGCCTTTGTTTAGCTTTTTCCTTATCGGGGGCTCCTCCTGAGCTAATCTCCCCTCACAAAGCCCTCCATTTTGTGTTCCTCTCTGGAGATAGTGTTACACTGAGTCCAGACACAACTCGCAGGGCCGGGGGGCTGGTGGGAGAGTGCGATGGCGATTAGCACACTTCCTCCCTCCGCTGCATGCAATACATGTGCACTCCACTTATAGCCTCTGAGCTCTGAGCTGCACTGTCCGGCTGGACTGACCGACGGACGGACAGACGGTGAGGACTGATGATGTCATGTGGTTGGAATGTAAATTCTAGGCTGTGTGGAGCAAAATAGGGTAAAAGCATAATTACTATTATGTGGATTACACCTTACGCCGCTTTTACCTGTAGAGCTATTTAGTAACTGCTCACATTACACAGTAAATCTGCCAGTGTTAAATCAACACTATTAGAGTTAAATTAACACTGAGTGTCAAAATGTAACACTCTCAGTGTTAATTTAACTCTAATAGTGTTGATTTAACACTGGCAGATTTACTGTGTAGTCATAAGTATCTGATCATGATCTAAATATGATAAAAAGTTTGCAGTGCCACACATTACATTCTTCCCACATTTCCGTCATTGTTAGTTGAACAATTACATTCGATACAGAACGAAAATGAAAAGTCAAATGTAATTAAATATGAATGTAATTCACTCTGTAACTAATTACTAGTTTATTACACAATTACATTACTAGCTGCATTACAGTGAAACAGCAAATATGACCATAACAGGCACAATATTTACTCCTAACCTCTAAAGCTTCCCACCATTGTGTGATAGGTCTTTTACTTGCAAGGGCATGTAGGGCATTATCAAGAGGACTGGAGGTATTTACATTACGGAGCAGTGGCAGTGTGATCTTATCAGCTTGATTCGTGTTGTTTGTCACTTTTGACGTGGTGTTAAGAGTGTGTGAGGGTTTGGAGTTCCCCCGAACAGAAAAAGTAGTGAAGCACGACAGCCATGTGTGTGAGTGTGCATTTGTGTATGTGTGTGATGGTCTGGGAATGGGTTCCGCTCTAGCAGTCCCCTTTACGGACATTTAGAAGTCCCCTGTGGCCCACATGCACCATACATACACACACACACACACACACACACACACACACACAAACTGATACACAGTCTTCCTGGACAGAGGGATATAAGGGCTGGAGGGGCCACACTGAGGGGCCCCTCCCAACAGCGCGTGTCCTCATTGTTCTTCTCAGGAAAAAAAGAGGGAAAACGAGGGAGGGGAGATTTTTGCTCATTTGCAGGAAAAGGAGGGGCACAGAACTCCTCATGTTCTGACCTGGAGAGAGAGCAAGATAGAGAGATAGATAGATAAATAGATATAGAGAGAAAGAGAGAGAGAGAGAGAGAGAGAGAGAGAGGATGGAGCAGAGAGAAAGAGAGAACAGGGGGAGTGTGCAAGACAGAAAAAGAGAAAATAGAGAGGCAGAAAGAGGGGAGAGAGAGAGAGAGAGCAAAAGAGAAAGAGGGCTGACTGGATTCTTTCCTTAGAGTAGAGTGATAGACTGAATGTTTACACAGGTGTTTTACGATCGGCTGTGCGTTCCGCAACATCTCACTATAAATACTCCATCTCTCTCTCTCTCTCTCTCTCTCTCTCTCTCTCTCTCTCTCTCTCTCTCTCTCTCTCTCTCTCTCTCTCACACACACACACACACATACACACTGTACATATGCAGCTGCAGACCCACACCACACACTGTACAAAACACATAGCAGCTTTCAAACTGAAATGGTAAAATAATGACCTTTTGAAAAATACACACTACTGCCTCTTAGAAGGAGAAAAATTCCACAGTTTCTTTTTGATTACATAGATAACACAAATTATAATTGATCACGTTATGGCTGTAAATGACAACATAGTACCAGGATGAACTGCATGTATTGTTTATTAGCTTGAGGATTTCTATGCTAAAGTGTGAGTTGTGTAACATACACTATTCAAACCTCATCAAGCTAAAACTAAATTCCAACAGTACAGAGCACCTCTAATAACTCTCTCTTTGAGCTGTTACACACCTGGCTTGGCCTTTGAACTTCTTGATAATATCACACCTCTGGAACTTGTGTAATCAGTTTAGAAGTCCACACTTCCTTTCCGCTGAAGCTTCAACATGCCACCTGACTGTTGATGATTATCTGACTGTAAATTTCTAACCAGATGCATTTTTGAGAAGGCATGAGGAAGACAGGCCTGAGAGAGTACTAGGCGGGTGTGAATGTACGTGTTTGTGTATATGTACGACTGTGTATGTGAATATGCACCACACATAAACACATGTGGGGAAGAGAAAGACAGAGGCCTATCCTGGTGGTCAGGGTTTGTGCTTGACTTTGTTTTACTGAGAGCGTCTGGGCTCAGAGGGGGGCTAGTGGAAACTGTCCAATCAGCTGCTTCATCCAGTGGACCACAGCACCCTGCTCCAATAACAACAAGACTCTGGACACCAGTCAAGCCTGTGGAGGGCTCACCTACCGCTTACACTGCTCAGTGAAACCACTGGGCCAATTTACAGAGAAATAGAGAAAAGTAGAGAAAGCAAGAGGAAGAGAGAGAAATATACTATAATGTATTATTATAAAGGTTGCACACGTTTGATGATGAACTTCTACCTAAACATATTGTACTACACAAGAGATTTAGGCCTTTTTAATTGATCTACTAAAGTTATTTGTCTAAAAGTATAATAATTAATACAAAAACTGCCAAACATGTACAAACCAGCAACAAGCAGCACTTTGTTATGATAATTCAAATGTGCTTTTGGTGGAAAGAAATCTGTGTAAAGAATGGAGAAGAGAAATCTCACTATCAGGGGTGATAACAGAGCCAAAATGAAAATCCTGAAAGTACAGGCGAGTGGTCCAGGGGGCCGCCTTAGGTCCCTGGTAGGTCCAGGGCAACATCCTGGTGGGGGGTCATAGGGGGGCGAAGGCCACTGAAGCTACTGGCTTTTCAGTGTTTCAGATAGCTTAGAATGTCTTAAATTTGTGCACAAACCACTGGTCTCAGGTCTTTGACTAGTGGATTAAATTGCACATAAATGATGCACATGGTCATAAAGCGAAGTCAGATCCAACATTAAATGTATTACAGCTATAAAGCAGACCCAAATAAAGGAAATGTTAAATATTGGCATACTTCAGTGTTCATATTGATTTTGACCAGATTTCATATAAGAATAAAACAAATACCAAAAAGGTACCTGGACCACCAAGTTTTTAATTCAAACGAACCAGTCCCAACAGCAACTCTGTACATGGCCCATATATAAAGTGAAGAGAAGACAGAAGAACAGAAGAGGGTGGGGGATGCATCCATGTCAAAATTGCCATCGATTGTGTCAAAATTATTCAACGTCTCAAAACGTCTTAAACGATCTGTTTGGTTGATGTTGATTTAAATTTTGGTAAAATCACGACACAGCTGACATGGATGCTTGTTTCTCTACACAGAAACAAAACCTCTTCAAACTACATAAATACTAACTACCGGGAAGTTACCTATTTAAACAGCTGTCACTTTGTCGAGTTTGGCGTAGAAAAATCACATCTTCTCATTTATTTTGAATTGTTTTGAATGTTTTCTCAGCTCACTGCTTTTGGCGCTTGTGTGCACGGTCACTTACGTGTTCAAGAAAATAATAAACCTTTGTACGATTCCGGAGATTTCCGACCTCTAGCAGTTGGTTCGTACCCAAACTGTTTCATCCCTTACTCTATTTTATCTCAAAAAAGGTTCGGATTTTCATCATTCTAAAACATCATATTTGGAATATCAAAATCCGGAATTCTGGATATTTCCAGGATTTTATCACCCCTGCACTATACATCAATAACTTTTTTTGGAAACTCAGTAGTCTATTTCTGTTCATCTCAATGCATAGTTACGTAGTGTTTATGCAAGCACAAACACACTGTTCAGATAAAAAGCTTTAAACATGTTGTTCTGAGACTTTACAGATGCACACGAATTTCTCATTCTTCATATGAAATAGTCACAAAGAGATTACTCACATGGAAGCCTTTCAGTTTAAGCTGCTCTTAACAGCCAGTAAACTCTTACAAAGTGAAAGTGTTTTTTGTGTGCCAAACTTTTTTTTTTTTACCCATGATTTCAAGGGAGCGGCAAGACACTGTCAAGCAGCCAGCTCACCTCAGCGAGAGGGAGGTGTGTGTGTGTGTGTGTGAGATGACGCTCTGGCAGAAATCAGCCACATACTCTTTGTCTTCCACCAGAGAGCCAAAACTACAGCTGTGAGTCAACCTGGCTGAGGTAATTGTTCTAAATGCTTAACTTTGACACAGATTACAAGAAAATAAAGAGAGCATGCCAAACACAACACATCCCTTTGAGTTGCATTACAGTTTGTCTGCAAAAAAGCACTAGTGTTTGTGCCTGTGTGGTAGAGACAGGGAGAGAGAGAGTGTAAGCAAGTGTGTGTGTGTGTGTGTGTGTGTGTGAGTGAGAGAGAGAGAGAGAGAGAGAGAGAGAGAGAGAGAGAGAGAGAGAGAGAGAGACTTTGAAACCATTTGTTCAGCTACATCTGCAGGAAAGAAAGTTAGCCAGAACAAATCCACCACTGTTCTCTTACTGTACATACAGGAAAGAACATTTATACATAAACAAACCATACATTAGCTGTGTGCTAACTCTGAAAGGATTTATGTGTGTATGTCTACGTGTGTGTGGGTGGAGGGAGGGAGGGAGGGTGCAGCTGGTTGCCGGGCAGCAGGGTCTTCTGAGGTGAATTAAAAGAATTTAGGTCACTAGAGCCGAGATGTTAGGAGCAGAGCGAACTACAGCCGGGGGAAACAGAGCAAGAGGCCCCGAGCAGGGGAGACTACCATGGCCTGTACATCCTGAACACACACACACAGCTAACACCTCCACTGCTCCCTGGTCACACACTCCATAAACACGACTGGAACAACCCTAATGATCTACACTTTGAGAATATTAACGCTCGTAACACATGATGTACAATATATCAAGAACATATCTAGTGATACAAAGACTGAAACCCTGATGATATCGTATTACTATGTACTCACTGTAAATAAATGCACACATACATATGCAGAGCTAGCTCACACTCAGTAACTCTCTCGAATAAAGTTTCTACTCTTAGAGCTACGACTGTGGTGCCTCATTCTTTACTGGCATTGCTGCATTCACTTAGACTGAAGAACTACCGTAGGACAAAAGTACATAACATCCCATTAACAATACCAGTCAAGCGATATATTAGCTACTCAGTACATCATAATAATATCGTAAACATGATAATCCGATTTCTTTCAGCATTGGATAATTTTTGTTTTTTTAAATTTTATTTTTAACTTTAACTAACTTTTTGCCCATTTTTATCACCTTCCCAGTGTAGTAGTAGCCAATTAGCCCATCCCCTCCATTAGGACTCTCCCCATCACATTGCAACGTCCTTGAGAGGAGGGTGAAGACAAGCACAGGCCTCCTCTGATGCGTGTGATACGGTCACCGCCTCTTTTCGAACTACTGCTGATACACCGTCACTGGGGAGCCAACACGCTCTGAGGAAAGCGCAGGATACCCACATCTGAATGGACCAATCAGTAGATGCCTGAGCCAGCGGACATTGCAATGTGAAAGTGATAGGGAGAGAGAGCGCCATCTACTCGTCCAGAGAGAGCACTGCCAATTTTTGCTCTCTTGGGCCCCGGCTGTTGATGGCAAACAGCATGACAGGGATTTGAACAGCATTGGATAATTTTTCAAACACTTACAGTGGGGAAAAAAAGTATTTGGTCAGTTCTCCTACTTAGAAAGATGAGAGAGGTCTGTAATTTTCATCAAAGGTACTTCAACTATGAGACACAAATGAGAAAAAAAATCCAAGAAATCACATTGTAGGATTTTTAAATAATTTATTTGTAAATTTTGGTGGAAAATAAGTATTTGGTTAACAACAAAAGTGCAACTCAGTACTTTGTAACATGGCAATGACAGAGGTTAAACGTTTCCTGTAAGTCTTCACCAGGTTTGCACACACTGTAGCTGGTATTTTGGCTCATTCCTCCATGCAAATCTACTCTACAGCAGTGATATTTTGGGGCTGTTGCTGGGCAACACGAACTTTCAGCTCCCTCCACAAATTGTCTAGGCCACTCCAGGACCTTTACGGAGCCACTCCTTCACAGCCCGAGCAGTGTATTTGTGATAATTTTCATGCTGGAAGGCCCAGCCAAGTTTCATGTTCATTGCTCTTACAGATGGAAGGAGGTTTTGGCTTACAATCTCACGATACATGGCCCCGTTCATTCTTCCCTTAACACGGAACAGTTGTGCTGTCCTCTTTGCAGAAAAACTGCCTCAAAGCATGATGTTTCCACCCCCATGCTTAACAGTAGGTATGGTGTTCTTGGGATGCAACTCAGCATTCTTTTTCCTCCAAACATGGCGAGTGGACTTGAGTACCAAAAAGCTCTATTTTGGTCTCATCTGACCACATGACCTTCTCCCATGCCTCCCCTCTGGTCATTGGTGAACTTGAAATGAGCCTGGACATGTGCTGGCATGAGCAGGGGGACCCTGAATGCCCTGCATGATTTTGAACCATGATGGCATAGTGTGTTACTAATGGTTCTCTTTGAGACTGTGGTCCCAGCTCTCTTCAGGTCATTGATCAAGTCCTCCTGTATAGTTCAGGGCTGACTCCTAACCTTTCTCAGACTCATCCTTACCCCATGAAGTGAGATCTTGGTTGGAGCCCCAGACAGTCATCTTGTGTTTCTTCCTGTTTCTAATAATTGTGCCAACAGTTGTTGCTTTCTCACCAAGCTGCTTGCCTATTGTCTTGTAGCCCATCTCAGCCTTGTGCAGGTCTAAAATTTTGTCCCTGTCATCCTTAGAAAGCTCTTTGGAGTGTGATTGATTGAGAGTGTGGACAGTTGCCTTTTATAGACATAACAAGTTCAAACTGGTGCAATTAATACAAGTAATTAGTGCAGAATAGGAGGGCTTCTTAAAGAAGAACAGGTCTGCAAAAGCCAAAATTCTCGCTGGTTGTTTATTGACCAAATACTTATTTTCCACCATAATTTACAAATAAATTCTTTAAAAATCCTACAATGTGATTTCCTGGATTTTTTTCTCATTTGTCTCTCATAGTTGAAGTGTACCTATGATGAAAATTACAGACCTCTCTCGTCTTTCTAAGTAGGAAAACTTGCACAATCAGTGGCTGACTAAATACTTTTTTCCCCACTGTAGTAGTTAATGTATGGAAAGGAACAACATTGGTGCAAACATTCCTGTAAAAAAGCATTTCTTTTTTATTTTGTTTCAGTATTCATAAATGTAAGCCATTTAAGCTTCGTAAAGAAAATGTAAACTTTCTCAATATTTATTTTCTATTGTTTTGACTCATTGCAGTGTAGCAGCTAACACTGCTTTATAAAGTTTATGCTTATCCCTCCTAAACGTGCTGCAATATTTATAGTCATTATCAGTCTTTTCATTGGTCCTTTAAAAATCTAGTCAATCACCAATTATCATCTAATTACCATTTCTAATAACATCTTTTAAAAAGGTTTTTCATATACATGAACACAGACATGGATGTGTCTATGGCTCTTCACCGCTACACGTAGCTTCCTTCCACTCATTCCTCAATCATTCCCTCTTTTCTGTCTTTACAGTAACCCTAACAACTAATACACAGACAAGTGTCCTGCTCTTTGGCTTCTCTAGCACTCACACTGACACATAGACACACACACACACACACACACACACACTGTAAACACTCTTTATGAAGTCGTGAGGCCTTATACAAACACAGTCAGGTTCTATTGAGGTCTTTCTGAGCCAGGACCTGAACAATAGCGAGCCTAAGGGTCCGTGCTCAGATGTGTGTGTGTGTGTGTGTATGTCTATGTGTGGGTGTTTCTTACAGACGGTCTGTGTAAAATCCAATTATCAAGGCCATGGCATTAACATTCCTACAGTCTGGCAGGTGACGGCGAAGTCCTTTCAGTGCACAGGACTGCTGCGGCCCAACAAAGAGCAGCGATGAAGACATAGACACTGGGGGTGGGGGTCCTGATGGTTTGCCTTCACAAACACTGCCCTATTCTTGAAGGTTTTAAAGCTTTTTGTGAGTGTACAACACACTGTCTGTGGCAATGTGGCTGCATGATATGGCTTACAGGGGGAGAACATGTTCCCAATTCAGTGAAAAAAAGGATTTGTATGGAGTGCCTAAGGCACAATGGAAACTCAGACTGACTGAAATGTCAAAGACTTTTATAAGTTGTCTGAGGGATTTCCTTTCATTATCGCTGATCAATTACTTTATTCATTACTTTATTATCAATCACTTTTTGCCCTCTCTGATCTGGCCTTCAAGTACTCCTTCTAAAATTCCAGCCTTTTGCTTCACAGGAACCAAATTATCCCCTTAAACTCTAGGTTTATGTAGATATCAACTCTTAAAAGAACATACAAGAGTTGATATTGACATACATAATTACATAATACATACATAATTTTTATTAACTACAAAACACCTGAATAAAGTGAAGGAATGGACCAACAGAAAAGATCCACAATGACACAAAATAAAATCTCGTTACATTAAATTACATTAGAACAGATTGGAGATATGTGTTTTTGTTTGGACAGCAATATGACTGCAATGCACTTTGAACCTCTCAGTCATAGTCCTGCCATAAGTTCAAAGTCTTTCTCTCTTTCTGTCTCTTCTCACTCTTTTTAATGCTAAGTATGCAAGCTAACATTCACACTTTGATGCAAAACACACAAAGGGAGATTTCCCAATAATATCATAATGAAGAGAATGTTACAATATTCTTTATAAGAAACAAATGATTTGAGTAGATGGTACAGACCATCTACTCTCCAAAAGGCTACACACATATACAGGCTTATGCTCTCTTGGTGATCTGATCTCCTTGGGAGATGCTGAACGAGTGCAATAGCAGAATGACTGGCAGTGGTTCTTTGTACATTTTGATTCTGCAGGTGCAGCGGATCTCTTACTGTAATGTGTGTGTGTGTGTGTGTCATGTTATCTCAAAGCCCTGTGCGATTCACTGCCTTGCACACTAACTAATCCAAGAGGTGCTACTTCATTCAAGCATCCAACTTAACTCCTACCAGCCTACCAAAAAATCATTCTGTTCAAACTCCAGAAGAAATAAAAATAAAGAAAGTCTTTTCCAACTCTGACATAATCATAAGTCCATATACACCAACCTTTTAAAGGTGGACCAAAAAGAAAGGAAAGAAAAAAGAGAGAAAAAAGGCTAAGACGGATGCCAGGAGATCCTCACGTTACATAAACTTTCTTAAGGGCACGGCAGATCCTCTTACCTCCGACTTCCCTCCTTCCAGCCGGATCACTTTTCATCATTTGATTAATCCTTATTAAAAGGAGGAGAAAAAAAAAACTGTGGCTATAATACAGCTATTCTATTCTCTGTCTGGTCACAGTATCTCTCTGATAGTTTAATACCTTATCCAGGCGTTTTCTTCATTCTCTTATCACACCGTTATCTTCTAAAAAACTCAAAGCAGCTACACGTGTGAAGCCCAACCAGAAAAGTTTAGTATGTTTATGTTGTTTCAGCCAAAAAATATTTAGGTTTATAGAATCAGAAAATAAGTCTGTCTTGCTGTTTCGGCTAGAAAAACAGAATTATATTACATATAATGAAATGTTCTGGCCTAGTGTGTGTGTGACTGTGTTGTAAATCAACCAGGTTAGTCACTACTACTCTTGCCAATGTTGGTTAGGACTCCCCCATGCTCTTTCCAAGTCTACTGCCGTGCCATGCCCTCTCTCGCTCTCACTCTGTCGGTCTGGGCAGGAACTCTGTGGCTTTGTCCATGAGCTGGGATTCACAGCCAGAGGGGCTAAGCTTAATCATTCTTGGATGCAGCGGGGAAAAAAAATCCTAGCTTTTTTCATTCAGCAGTTTCCATTCATTCAGGCTTGCTGGCACTCCCCTGCCACCTCATGCCTGACAAACTGCACCATTTCCCTTTACCACATTCTTTTTATTCCATCTTCATTTCTCTAACATCCAGGAGATCCTACCTTCTAGGAATATTGTCCTACACTGAAGGGGACTGCCAAATACTGATCTTTATCCTGCTGCTCTCAGTGGACTACTCCCAAAAGCTACAAGCTTATTATTTGTCAAGGACTGTCTGTATATTTGTGTTAAGACAACACTGCTTTGGCAGCAAATTATAGCTACAACTGGAGCTGTTGCTATCGATGAAATAGTAGTAATCATGTAATCTACTGCATATTTGATTATTAATTGATTAATCATAGGAAAACCATAAAATCTGACTTGCCTGGACCATTCATAAGCTTTCAAAAGTCATATCAGAATATTATTACCACCCCTAGTTTGGAATGAACTCAGCCTGGGCATGTTACAGGTTTTGCTTTGTGTATAAATATGTAAGCACACCGGTCAGTTGTAGCAGAGTGTAAAACGGTTGTCATGGGCAAAGGTCACCATTTAACTGATATTTAAAAGAGAATGAAGTTAGGGTACCTGGAGAAGAGTAGCATCTTGGAAACTGCTAACTTTGTGGGATGTTCTAGAGTCTCAATAGTGGCTCCCAATGGCATAAAAGTGGTGCCCAACAAGCCACTGATGCCAGAGGGGAACAACAACTCTGGCAAATGTTACAGAGCAACAACTGTGCCACAGTGGACCAGGACGAGTGCCTCCAAATACCTTCCATCACCTAACACCGTCCATGCTATGACATCAAGTCAAAGGCTAATAGGTAGGTGGTCATAATATTCTATATCATAATACGACTCTGTAAAATACTCTAATCACTCAAATTAGTCTAATTTAAATTATCAATGACCTTTTGCTGATTACTGAATAATCACAACAGACCAACATTTTCCATTTCCAACCATACACACAAAGCTGAAACTCTAAAAGGAGTGAAAACAGACAGAGGGCAGGATGGGTAAAGCAGGCATTAGTTCTGACCATTTGTATGCCAGCTCAGGAATGGGAAGCCATTAGTCTCATGAAGAGCGTGTATTCATTTGAGTGGAGTCCAGCTGACAGTGACCATTGCAACATGCACTTCATCATTACAAACCCAGTGGGAATGTAGCCCCTGACAAGCCACTTCCCTCTACACATACACCTCAGCCAGCCATTGCAGCTGTGTGTGTGTGTGTGTGTGTGTGTGTGTGTTGCTTGCTTGAGCAAATTTATACAGCATTTGCTTATAATGACAATGAAACTGTAAAGGCATTCATACTGTGTACATACTCTCTACATATTGCTGCTGTCATAACACAACTTTGGAAGTCCAGAACAGTCAGAACTGATGAAGAGAAACATTCTTAACTTATCCTGAGTTTCTAATCATCTAGAACTGTTCACACTATGTGCCGCCTGAATGTGTGTTCCACACATCACAAACATTCAACAAACCTGAACTTGTCTGATCTCTACCAGCACACATGTCAGTTTGACCAAAACACATCAGCCCTCTCTCACTCTTCTCTTTCTGAAACTCTAAGGATGGCCCGGCCAGCAGGAGAAGGGGCAGGTTGGCTGGTTGTGGATTAGAGTCCGACAGTGGCCCATTGTTAATTGGGCGCCATGTGTGAAAGCTACAGAAAGATTAGTTTGTACAGCTGCTGCCATTTGTCATAACTGCCCTTAACAAGACACACATGGTGAGCCTGGTTTTGAGCCTCTGGAGCCTCAGCCTCCCGCCTTCACACTGCCAGATACTTTAGCACAAGCAGATGAAGATGTTTTAATAAAAACACACTGCTCCGATTCCTCTTCTTATCCTCATTCTCCCTACTCTGAGCACTCTGTCTTCCATTTGTTCACTGCTGTAAGTTCATTTGTCCAGGGTTGTAAGACTGAGTCACTGCTATTATCCCACTTAGCCTCTTGCTGTAGTTTGAAAAGACGCTCTATGAGAAGTTTTCAGTAACAATAGTTCAGAAAAAAAAAGATTAGAAAAGTTGTGGTTTCAAAATTAGTGCAGCGACTCCATGCTTTTTGCTGGCATACATAAAGTAGCCTATCAATGCACAGTCTGCATTGCATTTCCCTGCCTGTCTAAGTTAATGTCTCTAACTAACCAGGCTGATAAGGCTGCCCTGACCTCAACCTGAGCCACCATCAGCATTTTCAGGGCACATCTCCCTCAATTACACCTAAGTGCATTAATATGTGGCAGTGCTCTAGGGTTAGCGATAAAGGCTAATCTGCGAGGCTCTTTACAGTCTAGGGGACTGATCCCAATCTGGATCTCAAGCTTTTATGCTATCTGCTCTACAGGAAGAGAACAGGATGACTCCCACTGTCTAGACTTCTCTCTTTCCATTTCTTTTATTATTTCTTTTCAACATTATTATTATTATTATTATTATTATTATTATACTACAACTGGATAGACCTCTATTCCAAAAAACTCAATCCTATGTAAAATGAAAATTCTTTAATTTTGGTCACACACCTCCACAAATAAGACCCCTCCACTTTGCCCTCACGTGTTCAAAAAAGGCTTTGGGTTTAAGGTTTAGCAACAAAGTACATGACATGTCAATGTAAGGCAAAGGCTAACACCAACACAATCTCTCTTTGGGAGAACAATGGTGAACTTTCCTCTAATCCCTCTTCACCCAGAATCAAAGGTTCAGGGTCTGCTTCTGAGCTAAGGTGGCATTGTTCTAAAGCACAGCACTGACACTACAAAATATAACCTACACAGGAATGCATGTCAATTATGGCATAGAAGTGAATTGTAGGAAGTCCCATGTGACAGTTCCAGTTTGGGGTGGATTGTGATGTATGAGGGTGAATGGGGAAATGAGGTAAAGAGACTATGGGAAAAGTGACCCAGGGGACAATGTGGACAGCACTCATTTCTAACCCAGTTATCAACAAAAAAACTCCTCAACATCCAGTGCACCTTTCTTTTAAATCGTGCCTCAACTTCCATCCCATGCTTGACATTTAAAGTTAACCAGTCCTACTAATCAGGATTTATGCTTGTAAAATGCACAAATGAATGAACAGAAAAAAGCAGAACTTCAATCATTTGACCCGCACTCGTGTAGTGGTAGCTGCCCTTGCACTACCACTTTAATTGGACCGTGTCGTTAGGTTATTATTTTGGGAAAGAACAAATAATGTAATTGTGGGTTTAAGGTCTGTGCACATGTAACGGTCCTAATTATAATCTTTCGTGCATTCAGAAACTTGAATTTAACTGTTCACATTCAAAAATACATTCGGCCTGCTGACAGATGCTGTAGTGCGACCGTGGTTAGCCATTCAGTATGCTTGATTTTGTCTAAGTGCAGGTTTCAGGGGCCTGGGTGCAGGCAAGCGAGTGTGTGTGTGTGTGTGTGTGTGTTTGGGATGGTGGGGGGTGGGGGGCAGAGAGGGTAATTTCTGCAAAAGTCAGAGAGGCACATGGAGGGAAAAGGAGGGGGTAAATGGCAGTGAGATTCCTATGCCAAGCAGAAAGCAGGCCAATTTGAGAAGAATTTCAGCAATCTGTAGGCAGCACGTATATCCTTTCAACACAGACCCTCATAACAAGGGCCATACGCAAACGTTAAAGTCCAGCTTTCATTAGCAGCTCCGTTACTGGGCCCTGTAACCAGCACACTGCTTTTAATCACTGCTGACCAAGCATTCACTCTGCACCGCTCCACGTTTAACACACCAACTTCCCAGAACCGTCGGCAGTACACTGTCACTGGATAGGCTTACAGGTACAGTCTTCTGAAAAAGACTAAATGGTGGAAAAGTCAGTGGCACTCACATTAAACATGTTAACATGTAGTGGTGCATGATTTACTGCTTTTATAACTGATCTACAGTGGGCAACATCAGCCCACAGTTACCCTTAAAGCTCTAAGGACCTGCATGTGGGACCACACTTCACCTCCACAAACTACATAAATGATATATTAGATACATAGAAGTTACTAATTCATACTAGCAGCACAATTGGTCTCAACATTAATAACTAAATTATAAAGCGATAAAAAAGTGGCTGAACTCTTTTACCTCTAACTAAAGAGAGCTGTTCAACTGAATTTTGTTTGCTGAGGTTAACAGTACAACGGCTAGGATATTAAAGTGTTATTGCTATAGTATAAAGACTGAACGCTCCAGAGCAGGTTATGGTACTGGAGAACATTAGCTGCTGTTGAACATCTTTTTTCTTAATCTCAGATGGTTCCTTTTTACTCTTAATTCTCCGAGTTATTTTAATTTCTCATATATTCTGTCCCTCTTCAACGTTTACTTTTTCTCTTCTAAAATCAGATTTTAATGGCTTGGGATTTGTGTTGTAGGATTTCATCAGAAGAGAAGGTGAAGCCAGCAGAACTCAATTGATGTAGAGTAACCACTTCTGGAGATCTGATATATCTTTACACTATGACAATGTTCCTGAGTGAGACGTGACATTTTTCCTACAGTGTTCGATGCATCTTAAAAAATGACATAATTGAGGCTTGAAGGGTTTGAGGTACCGACTGAGTTTTGATCAGCAAAATCAATAAACAAGGGGCTGGTCCATTTACGTATTGGTATCAATTTGATATGAGTAGCTACAAGGAGCAAGTGAAGTTGCAATGGCCCTGATGACATGAATAAGAAGACCTGCCAGGAGGATGTTGTGGTAAAAAAGGACTAGTGATGACAAGAGTCTGCAAACAAAGTAAGAATGAGTGGCCTGTTTAAACACACTTGAAATGGACAACGTGAAGTGATTATTATAATAATAATAATAATAATTATTATTATTATTATTATTATTATTAGTAGTAGTAGTAGTAGTAGTAGTAGTAGTAGTAGTAGTAATAGTAGTAATAGTAGTAGTAGTAGTAGAGTAGTAGTAGTAGTAGTAGAGTAGTAGAGTAGTAGTAGAGTAGTAGTAGTAGTAGAGTAGTAGTAGTAGTAGTAGAGTAGTAGTAGTAGTAATAGTAGTAGAGTAGTAGTAGTAGTAGAGTAGTAGTAGTAGTAGAGTAGTAGTAGTAGTAGTAGTAATAGTAGTAGTAGTAGTAGAGTAGTAGTAGTAGAGTAGTAGTAGTAGTCATAGTAGTAGTAGTAATAGTAGTAGAGTAGTAGTAGTAGAGTAGTAGTAGTAGTAGTAGTAATAGTAGTAGTAGTAGTAGAGTAGTAGTAGTAGTCATAGTAGTAGTAGTCATAGTAGTAGTAGTCATAGTAGTAGAGTAGTAGTAGTAGTAGAGTAGTAGTAGTAGTAATAGTAGTAGTAGTAGTAGTAGAGTAGTAGTAGTAGTCATAGTAGGAGTAGTCATAGTAGTAGTAGTAGTAGTAGTAGTAGAGTAGTAGTAGTAATAGTAGTAGTAGTAGTAGAGAAGTAGTAGTAGTCATAGTAGTAGTAGTAATAGTAGTAGTAGAGTAGTAGTAGTAGTTGTTGTTGTTATTGTAGTAGTACAAGTAAGAACAATGGTCACTCCTGAGTATGTTCTTTGGAAACATTGGGCCACATATAAAGGGACCTGCCTATCAGTCACTTATAAGGCTGTTTTATGGCTTTGCATTACTGGGCCCCTCTTCAGACAGACTTTAGGGCAAACCCGGTCACAGCTGCCCTCCCCTCGTCTGCACGGCTAACTCTTAGCCGTCCGTCTCAGCGGTGGGGGGTACTGTACCAAACCAGACAAAAGAAAAGTCGGCCATCACTCTGAGGCCTGTCTGCCATGAAAAGACTTTTTACTGTGGGCAGAGGGGGGAGAAGTCACTGTCTCCCATAGCAACCTCAGCGATTGTCTCTGGCCTGCCATGGCAGCCATTCATGTGCCGTCCCACTCATGAAGGATGCCCGTCGGCATGGAGATGTGAAAGACACCAACTGTCCCACAATGAAGGAATGCAGACATTTTCTCTTTGCCATTCTGTCTGACTTTACCTGCATTCTATATATCTCTCTCAGTGTCTCAAACTCCCCTTCTTTGCAGTTTCTGAGAAACCACATTCCAAGTATCATTCCTCTTTTTTTCCCTCTGTGGCACAGCAGCATAAGTACTGTGATGTGATAAGAATGTCTAGTTGATGAAGGAGCACAGGGAGGCCATGATTAGGTCATGCTGTCCAGTCGAGGCAGGGCGGGGACAAAAGATGTGGGGCGGTGCTGCAGGGACAGGACCCAGACACCCCATACAGTGAGCTACAGTAAAGGAGGATGGACCCATCCGTCTTCATTTGAAAAAGGCGTGGGAGGCAAGGAAAAGAAGGGAGGGAACAGGGTCTGGTGCTGCTCCTCTTGTCAAGAGGTCCCCGGAGAGCAGCAAAGCATTTTGGGCTCTACATTGACTACATTAAAGTGAATGCTGGAAATATAAGATAAGCTTTCGCAGGGACAAAACAAACAGGAAGGCATTTCTGAAATGTGCCTTTTCAGGCATTTTCTGTCAATTCTGTCAATAATGACTAAGTGCTTGCATCTATTTTTGATAAAGCATTAAAGCATTCCAAACTAAAATGCCCATCCCAGCCATGACACATTTACTTATACACAAATACCAAAATGACATGGGTGTGGTTCCCATGGGAAGTTTTGAACACATTTACTGTTTTAGTGCAAAGGCACTGGAGGTTACAGTGAACCTACAGATGAAGGCGTTGACTAGAACAAGAGTTTTGAAACAAACACAAAAACTCTTCCATGCGACTGCTTACTAGATGTAGCTCTCTGCACAGATTGCAGGGAGGGGGGTGATGAGTGAAAACAGAGATGAAGAACAGAAAGGGAGAAAGACAAGAACTATGGCTATAGACAAAAATCAAGCAGAAAGGCAAAATGTGTGACAAGCAAAAGGCGCTTAATCCTTAAACTCCAGACTTAGCGTTCAGTTATTAATCTTCTGACAGTAACTACTGCTAATTATTCACTATGTACCCTGAAGCTAATACGTAAGTTATTTGTTGTGAAGTATGCAATCACATATGGTAGGACAAAAAGGAGATACACCAGAAAGACAAGAGAAATGGAGGAATGAAAGAGTTATGCTGCAGCCGCATGTGGAGTAACAGTACACCACCAAATTTAACCAACGGCGAAACAGACAGCCAGAAAGCGAGGGAAGAAGGGAGGGAGGGAAATCAATAAAGGAGGCCAGAGAGCTGGAGGGAGCTCTAAATGGATTAGACTAAGGGAATGTGTTCGATAGGTTATGGCTTTGCGTGAGGTAGACACAGTGGGTCGTACAGAATACTAATCAGCTCTTCAGCCCTGTTCGGAGCAGCCGGAGCCCAGCACAGGCCTTACTGCCTGCTCAGCACAAACATAAATCAGCATCTTCCCCAAATGACCTTCAGCTCATGCAGCAGCACTAAGTCCATTCTGCAACAGGGCAGGATCAGGGGAGTGATCAAATCAAAAAGCAAACGTTCTATGCTCTATAGATTTTGCATCAGCACTTAAAATTGGAAACTGAGCAAAGGAACGATCACTAAATTATTGACTGAAGTGAGTGTGCTGTAAGTATACTCAGCAAACGTACTTTTCTTTTTGAATCTGAAACCCTGGCAAGGGTATTTGTCTCTATCACAAGCCACAAAGTTATGGCGTATTGTGTTACTACAGCATTTTTGCTCTCATGCTCAGACAAGCACTTGCAAAAACTGTGCAAAGCTCAGGTCTTCAGTAAAGCTGTTTTCTAATAGCAGCGCACTCAAGCAAATATATGTACAGCAAGGCAAGAAATGTGTTTTTACTCAATCAAGCTTTTTTATCAGAGGAAATTCGGCAGAAAGGCACTCACAAACACCCACAGGCTGCTGAGATTATCGTTTGGATTGAAGTTGTGGCAGCAAATCCTTTCATACTCCTTCAACCCCCCCGCCACACAGCTCCCTCCTTTCCCCCTTTATGCTTAATGTGGCGGTACACCAGTGTACTAAAACATCAAACAGAAGCTATTGCCTTTCATTTCCACAACTGAAACCAAGTCGTGCGTTGTTGTTCCTTTTGAAAGCAAAGCACCCACAAATGCTCGATTTAAGAGTGAAAGAGAAAGAAGAGGACCATCTGTACTGGTTTCTGGAGCAAGTCAGTAGCTGCAGGCCTGCAAACAGTGGCCTCAAACTTTCTCTCCGACGGACAGCCTTACTACCACCACAGCCACAAGGGCTCGATGGAAACAATTAGCCAACAAACAAATAAATGGCTAAACAAAAACAAATGCCATGAAGCGGTGGAGTCCTATATGCTTGTGTACTCGTAACAGTTTTTGCAAAGCAGACTGCTGTCAGCACTCCAAACCACCTCTGCTTCTGTGGCTCAAGGTGTAAGTGTGTGTGTGTGTGTGTGGGCAGCTGTCCTTTTGGACCTTACTCTGAGTGTGATATAGAGGGGCTAAAATGGGTCTAAGGCATCCCCAGGAAAGCTAAGCTAGAATAAGAGAGAGTAAGAGAGTGAGAGAGAGAAACAAAGAGAGGCAAAGAGACAGAAACAGAGAGAGAGAGAGAGAGAGAGAGAGAGAGAGAGAGAGAGAGAGAGAGGATGAGAAGGACACACAGATAACTAAATTATTTCAAGAAAGTGTGAGGGTAGAACAAAGAAAGAAAGAAAGAAAGAAAGAAAGAAAGAAAGAAAGAAAGAAAGAGCAAAAAGAAAGTGCAAAATAAAGACCGAAAGAAAGAAAGAGTGAAAGACAGAAAGAGCGAAAGAAAGAGCAAAAGAAAAAAGTGAAAGAAAGAAAGAAAGAGCGAAAGAAAGAAGGAAAGAAAGAAAGAAGGAAAGAAAGAAGAAAAGAGAAAGAAAGATGGTAAGAAAGAAAGAAAGAAAGAAAGAAAGAGCAAAAGAAAGACCGAAAGAAAGAGTGAAAGACAGAAAGAGTGAAAGAAAGAGCAAAAGAAAAAAGTGAAAAAAAGAAAGAAAGAAAGAAGGAAAGAAAGAAAGAAGGAAAGAAAGAAGAAAAGAGAAAGAAAGAAGGTAAGAAAGAAAGAAAGAAAGAGCAAAAGAAAGCAAGCAAAAGAAAGCAAAAGAAAGAGCAAAATAAAAAAGAGCGAAAGAAAAATGTGAAAGAAAGAAAGAAGGAAAGAAATAAGAAAAGAGAAAGAAAGAAAGAAAGGAAGGAAAGAAAGAAAGAAAGAAAGAAAGAAAGAAAGAAAGAAAGAAAGAAAGAAAGAAAGAAAAAGAAAGAAAAGAAAGAAAAAGACAGACTGAACTGACAGGGATGGTGACCTTTAGGTCAGTGTGGCTAGTCCTGACTCTCAAACTCAGTCAGCTGGAAAACTGGGAGCAAACAACCAACCTCCCAGCTCCCCACACACACAGTGACAGGCACACATAGGGAGTGTTGTAAACAGTCTTTTTGTGCAGGAGCTGGTCACCGCTCCATTGACCTGGACGTCCAGAGGTTAGGGGAGGCATGTGGGGGTTCAGGTGCACTGCCGAGCCCTCCACACACACTTACTCAACCCCCCGGTCTGCCCCTGCACGCCGCAGGCCACCTCTGTGTTTTCACAGATCCGTTGTGCTCAATTAAACTTCACAGGACACCCGCCGCATCTTTTAGCCGAGGTCCTGACACAGGGGCCAAAAGCTAAGTCTCACACTCGTAAAACAGGCCTCTTTAACACACTAGAACAAATGAGAAATAATCCGTCCACCACTAACACAGCAAAACCATAAACTGTTAGCAGCTTCAGAGACAGGAAAGAAGAAAATGACACCTTTGTCACAGGGCTATTAGGGTGACTAAGAAGCAAACTAACAGAAACAAAGGTATTTGGTTCTAAAGAGATAAATAAATAGATTATTATGATAATATAAAAGGATTGTATTTACCATCAAAATATTGATATTAATGAAAAAAATAAAACCAGAAAGAAAGTCAAACCTGAATAAAATGTGACATCACTTAAAAGACAATATAATCAAAAATACTTATTTATTTATTTTTTTATAAGTTTAAGCATAGCTATACATCAGTCTAATTTATAGAGCACATCTGTACAGTCTTCAAATGAAAATGGTCTGATATCAAAAACACACAACACTGGAAAATTTCTAATATTTCAAAAAAGAAGACACCAATGTTTAAATAATGACAAAAATGACTTGCAATTATTTGTTTATCTTGTAAAATACATTTAAAAAACACTGAAAAAGTGTATATAGTGGCAAAAAAATATTTTGCAGATCTTTCCCTGATCCATATCCCTAACCATCTCTTTTAATGTCTTTTTCTGAGCTATTCTTATTCATTATGATCATGCATATTACCATACTACCTACAGTTTCCAACACCTGAAAATAAGAGTGGTTTAGTATTTAAAAGGTTTTGGAACACCATTACCAAAATGATATTCCACCAAACAAAAGAAAAAGATTTATTTCCATCTTTATGAAGTGTGTGTTGAGATATGAAACAATAGCATGGACGAATGCTCATCATTTCACACGCCCTGACTTGACTTGTAGTGCCAGTAAGGAACCAGCTTGTACAAATTTTTGAAAGATGAGCACATTCTTTAATATCAGTCCCCAGTTTATAAGGCTGAAGAGCTGTCTGAGCTACCCAAGTGTTTTTCATCAGGGCAAATTTGCTATAGTTTTGATGCCATTGTTTCATTCCTGCAACGATGGACCTGGGCCAACATCATGAATCTCACAGAACAGACCACATCTCACTCTCATTTATGCCAAGCACAGAAAAAAAAAGCTTTTAGAAAACGAATTATTTTCTGAATTTCTGAATAAACTGTTTTGAGACAGATAAGCACTGCTCGCGATAACATCGTAATCATTTTGCAAAAGAAGGGGGCTAAACAACAAACATACTGGAAACAGAAGCTGGCACAATGGCAATGATGGGCTTGGAGAAGCATGGAGGCAGGGCATGGCGTTATGCCCACTGCATAAGCCCACCAACCCCACCTCCTGTCCTCCCTGCCCCCACACTGATGGCTATTCAACTGCCCATTCACCATGGTACTTTGGCAGAGGCCAGTTAGTTCACTGTGACTCTGTCCACAAACACAAAGCCATGTGCCCAATGCCACCTCCAGTATGTGCTAAAGATAACGCTAGCATTAGCAACTCCACCTCCCAACATAATAAACCACCAGGCCAAGCTCAAAATGTAAAACACTTTACACTACCCATTAGGCTGCCTCTTTGCAATTTAGTCAGCACCAAAACCATGTTTTTAAACGAGAAAAAAAACAACAGCTTAATACAACCGATGTATTAAAAAGCTTAATTCAGGTATGCTACCTGGTTTTTTGGTCTGCAAGTACTGACAGCAAATTTTGTCAGCAACAGAGTTCCATAATTTTCTATAATTTCGTGCATTTAGCGTGCTTTGTACTAATTTTGAAAGACAAATCATGGCGGCTGCCATTCCGCCAATATCAAAAACTTTCCACCATGCCCACTGCATTGCAGATGCCAACTAACGAATCAAAGGCATGCAAGCAGACAAAGAGGGTTTGATGCCAACCACCATCCTCCATTGCTGGCACTCTCCCTACCGCTCTCCTGGCACAACGCAAACAAAATGGCCGCCCGGGGAGTGCTGGTACAATGTGAGAGTATTGTGTGTGGAGATTGGCACAAGGTCCAGGGGGCAAAACTTGCTCCTGCCCCACATTGAGCCCCTAACAGAGAACCCACCAGTATTATTCACTCACCGCTGTTAGTTCAGCTGTTAATAAGTCATGGCTCTTTTAGGAAAATAATATGTCAAATCAGTAAACAGTACATCTGGACAAAGGCTTGATGTGGCAAACAAATCTAGGTTTATAAGAGTCCTGTCTCAGCTTACTAACAATATTTTTTATTTTTATTTAAACATTTTCAAACTATTTGGTGGTGCCCTCTGATCACCAGCATAACATGCTGATAATATTACATTTTGCTGTAAAAATCTATTTAAAATTACAGACCAAATAATATGACTGGTGTTTAAGCACCACATTAATTTGTTGAAATTATACGCCGGTTTGTGCTGCTCTGATCAAACCGGTACAAGAGAGACTGAGACAGCAGAGCGAGTGCCAACGGGCGACTGCACGACACCCTACAAAGACACAAAAGAGAGTGTGATGCCAACCCTGGTGCCAGTGGCAACCATTATTGTCCTTCCATCATGCCTTCTGCTTAGCCTGGCACCCCATTCTTACAAAATGGAGGCGCCAAGCCCTGTGATAGCCCACTGCCTCACATAGACATTTAAATACACACACGCAAACAGACTATACAGCAACATACAGCGAGTACAATTATGGTGTCTAAAGTTGATGTGGAAGGTTACACCTTGTTACTGTAAAATGAGGAATAATTGGTTTTGGAAGGACAGAAAAACTGAATAAAGAAAGATTTACGTCAATACAATACCTGACTGTAGGGGGATTATAATATATTTGAGATGCAGAATATTAGAACCAGAAAGTACATGGTCCGTGGCAAAATTACCTCAGAAACACCTTACTTACAGAGATCTTTCTTTTTCATTTTGACCATTCCCAGCACTAACGTAGTTACATTTTCATAGCTACTCTATATCTAATCTCTAATCTCTTTAAATCTCAAAATATCTCTGCATCTCAGCTATGCACTTAAATATTTCTGTGAGGATTTTGTCAAAATAGAGCTCTTAAACTGCTTAAATTGGGTTTGTATTATATTTTCTAATATGTCAAGTTCATCTCTGAAATTAACCATTAAACGTCCAACCTCCAACAAAAGTAAATAAATAAATAAATAACAATACAGAGCTGAACAAGTACATCTAAATTTACAACTGCTGACTTCAAACAAATAAATATTATCTAATCAAACATGTACTATTTATTCTAACATTCAAGCATAAATTAAACCAAATCTGACAGGGCAGTGTTGTGTGTTGTTGTGTATCTTTGAAATGCTTTTTGAACACAAAATTGAGAATAAAACATGTGAGTTTATCATTTTTTTTGGAAGATAAAAGAAAAAAAAACAGTTCCTGTCAAATATAATGTCTAATGAAATGTTATATATGTTATTGCCTTTTTAAATGTATTACAAATGTATTACTAAAATAAAATTAGAAAGGAGTTAAGATGCATGAGTCACTCAGGCCCCTATAGCCTGACTCAGGGCCCTTGTCTCTGGAAAAGCTCATGGCCTCAAACAGAGACACTTCCCTCCCTCCTGCCCTCCCGTCCATCTGCTGCCATTCTGTGGGCTTACCTTGGTCCTGGACATAGTAGGCCAGGAAAAGGTCCAGCTCTTTGACAGAGACGGTGATGTGGTGAGGCTGGACGCAGAGTGCCTGGTTGGTGCAGTGCGGCGACTTCACCAGTCGCTCGCCGTCCGTGCTCTCCAGCGGGATGCCTTTGAACAGGATGACCATCACCAGGTCCAGCCGCCACACCTTATCCGCCTGCCGCAGGCAGTCGATGCGCCGGATCTTGCCCTTCTGGTCGGGGTTGGACAGCACGCAGCATGGGTGCTTCTTACCCGTCACACTCAGCACAAAGTCCTCACGGTACTCCTGTCGGATGTCCTTTCGCAGCTTGGCCAGGAGGCGTGACGCCCACTTCTGCTTGATCTCAGGCTTTTCGCTCAACAGCTCGTCCTTCACTGCTCGTTCCTCATCCTTGGACATCCGCTTCTCATGCTTCTTGAAGTACTTGCGCTTCCGTGCCTGCAGGTTGAACCAGGTGTAGGCGATGGAGCGCACGTGAGGGAGCAGTGCCTCGATGAAGGGATGGAACTCATCCTGTGAGGAGATTGAAAAAAAGAGAGGGAAGTGAGAGAAAAGAGAGTGAGGGGGAAAAAGGGGGAAAATAAGTAAACAGGAACAGAAGTGACCTTTTTGGCATAGGTTCCCCACTCAATTAGCCAAGTGGCCATGCGGCCAAAAAAACGAAACAGACACTAGGAAGAAAAAATCGTATGGCTTAGAAAACAAAACAAACAAAACAGACTATTTATGCAGTAAAACAAAAGGAGGTGAAAGCAGTCACTCAAATCCAGTTAAAGACTCCAAACCACAAAAGCTTCTACAACAATTACGTGCAGTAAACAACTGTGAACACAATGCGCAGTGATGCTCTGCATAAACTCAGAAGAAATCTCTGACATTTTATAACAATATATGGAGACCGTTTTCTAATTTAAAACAAAAAGCCCTTTTGAAAAAAATATACATTTCTTACAAATTTTAAGAGACTGTAATGGAAGAAGGGTTCGTCTACCATTTCTGCTGCGAATACAGAGGCAGTGCTGGCCTGTATGGAGCTGCAGGTGTTGCAGGCACACTGAAGGAGGATGCCACTGTTTACCGCGTCTGCTTGCACTGTGCCAACACAGCAGTTAGAGAAGACTCTCTCTCTCTTTGCCCACTCTCTCTGAGCATGCTCCAAACCCAAGCCCCTGTATGCTGGCACACAAGTGCCCATCACACTTTCCAGCTTTCTTATCAAACAACCCTGCATTCCTGCAACAATCTGACCAAACCGCACAAGCCCATAGAACAAACAAGAGCCTGCCATAGAAAAAATCTATTGGCCATTTACAATTTTGTGATGAAGAAACCTGGTTTGCTGAATGCAAACGCAGACATATACGTGAATAAAATAAGGCAGCAGGATGAGAAGAAGAAAAGGTGACAAAGTTCTGCAGTAACTGGATCTGCTTTGCCATCAGGATGTTTTGTGGGTTTCAAGGGGCTCGCTTAATTTGTTACCACAATTGTATGGCAATTATTCCAAACCCCCCTCTTAAAATCAAACCAAGGTGGACAAAGAAAATGGCACCTTGGCACAAACCGCAAATTCTTCTGCCCCAAAGCTCTGGAAGTAAACGTGGTATTAAAAGTGTCTGCTGCCAAGCTGTAACTAAAGAGAGGCCGATTCCACAATTGCTTACAGTACAGGCGTCTTTTTCATCTTTGTCATGCAGAAGGTTCAGCTGCATTAAACGACACACTATTTCAAATCTGTTGATAATTTTACATGGGCCTAAAAAACATGAGGTCAGTGAAAAAAAAATACATTTTATATCTATGAAGTAATTAAAAAAATACCATTTAGCATTATTCCTCAAATTTGAGTCAGAATTAAATCTGTGATTAGTCTTCAGTTTGACCGACTTGTTCTGATATTTGTCAGCCTAATATTTTACAGGCAAGTTCAGCTACAACATAATGAATAAACTTCATTGTTTAGAGAGGAGACTAAAACAAATCCTTAAAGTGTAATTTGGTTTAAATAAATAATACATAATTTTAAAAAACAAACAGCTTGATAAAATTAAGGATCCCACTACTAAGAATCAGACATAAATGACTGAACGTTGCTCGTGCATTACAGAAAGTGCCGAACGAAGCCAGAGAAGAATGGGTGCTCTAAGAGTTAAACCACATATTGTTCTTCATGCAAGAAGAGTGACTACACTTTGGGAAACCAGTCAGTCCTACAGTCCTTGTCTCTCCCCCTGCGTTAGCCTCCCAAACCAAACCCGCTCCAACAGTGCTTACACACACTGCAACTCAGCAACAAAAACTGCACAACTCAAATATATAAATACTACTGAACTGCAAAACAGGGAGTCTCACTGTGGTTTTCTGCACTTTTTCCATGTGTGGTAATATTGTATGTATTTCTGTGGTAT
>BRDA01011068.1:24187-49537 GCA_036984385.1 Crenuchus spilurus | reverse complement strand
TATATAAATACTACTGAACTGCAAAACAGGGAGTCTCACTGTGGTTTTCTGCACTTTTTCCATGTGTGGTAATATTGTATGTATTTCTGTGGTATTACTGTAGCTTTTCATAAATAAAAGAGGGGTGCTGAATCATTTTCAGTAAAACCTCTAAGTGCGTATAATTTATTGGCAAAGTAGCATATTAAAACTCATAATGAAGCCTCCTCTAATAATTTAGGGGTTTTTTTCTAGCTTTTTGAAGAAGCCACAAGCTTATCATAGGCCTCAAACAACTTTTGCTTCATGTCATATTGTAAAATTATGTGACTTAAAATGTACACACACTACAGGTTATACAGAGTCTGTGCTCAGATTTACAACTGCAAAAGAAAAACGCACGAATTTCTTGATAATTAAGCCTACAATATATAAAAATAAAAATTTTATATATATATATATATATATATATATATATATATATATATATATATATATATATATATAAAAAATAAGGCATAGTCTTAATAAAGAAAACAAAATAAAGTTTTTAAATAAATGGGACTGTACCCTACTGACTACAAGTAGCAGGTAAAGTCCGAGACAACTCCCATCAAAAGTGCTAAAAGTCTGTCTATTTTGTTAATTTGTTTAAAAGTTGTGAGTTTTTACTTTTAAGTGCAGGACTGTGTTAACTCATGTCTGATGAAGAGCAAGTCTGTAACTGTGTTGAGCAAGTACAGACCAAAAGGACACCTGAGTGTTTTTATTGTGATGATAACAGTGAGGTTATGAGCAGTGCTATCAGACAGTGAGCTGAGGTTATGAGACAGTAAGTGTGACTTGTGTTGTGTTGCCCGCTCGCCGGTGCACACGGCCCTGCACTCTGAGTCCTGCTGTTGTGCTCACCATATCTCAGTCAATCACTCCGCCATGCCAAGTCAAATATAAACAGTAAAACTGTGTCAGCCAAACCCGGCGGACTCTGGCCAACCGCTGAATCAAGCTTATCACTGTTTTCATCTTAATTCACTGGGAGAGAGTGGCTCTCCGCTCAAACACAACAAACTTTCTGACGGACACAAAAAGTGGCCGTATGTGAGCGACGGAAGCCTCGATTTCGTTCAAGCGTTAACCGCGTCAGACTAACGACTTTTTTCTAGAAATATGGACGGTTTCCCAGCCTGTTCGCACGATTATTGCACTAAATTGTAGTATAAGTCGCTCGTAGTTGCCTGGCGTTTCGTGTATTTCTGGAGAAAAAAGTAGCTAATTCCTGGTTTTACTTTATTTGGTTTTTTTTTTTTACCTCGGATCAGGTCCCTATACGTGCTGCAGTGACAGAACGCGCGCGCGACAGAGAACGAGAGAGCGAGCGACCCTGAGACAGAGCGGGAGAGCGAGTGAGAGCGAGCGACACTGGGGCAGAGCGGGAGAGAGAGAGCGCGAGCGAGAAGAGGCAGCAGCAGAGGCAGCACGCGCGCCGCGCTTCACACTCCAACTCCTCGTTCCAGAGGAAAAACAAGTGCTTCCGGTACATTAAATGCACACAAATGTATTTTTTTTAGTCGCTGAAACACGCCGCGGTGCACGACAGCGTGTAAGCGTGTGAGAACACACTTGCAGCTCGTCGCGTGGCTGCGGCGAAAACGACAGAAAATAAAGCAAAATGTAAAAGTTGTACCTGGGTCAGACAAATCGGCGAATACATCGTGCCCTTGCCCGCCAACGCAGGTCGATCAGATCGGTCAGTAAAGTCCAGGCGGGCTATTATCGGTTCATTCTCCGGAGCTGTAGCTGCTGCTGCGCCGAGCACGGCCGAGTGGAAGTTGTCCTCATTAACAAACGAGCGAGTCCACACAGTCCAGCGTTTGAAAACGTGGCGGAGAGACGTTCAAGAGCACGACAGAGAGCGCCGTGCATCCGCTAACAGCCCGAGAGTGAGGAGTGAGACAGAGAAGAGAAAGAGAGAGAGAAAGAGCCGCTACCGGCCTCTGCTGCTGCTACTGCTTTAAGAAAGTCATGAGCCCGCTGCGAAAACTAGAAGGCGCCAAATTTCTGATGCCCTGTTTGCTTTTCAAACTTGATATAATATCATACGGTAACACCCTCCAGTCCGCTCGATCCTGACAAATCAGTCTCTACTTTTTTTTTTCATTTAATTACACAGTCATACTCCTCCTCTTCCAGCAAAGCTTTCTCTCTATCCACAGCCCACCTTCTGCTCTCCATATCACACAGGATTATTTACACTTTTTTATCCTCTCTACATCAGTTAAAAGCACTTTTTACTCTGTAGAGCAGAAAGTCTTCTCATTACAGACCATTACATAGCCACATAACTTTTTAAGCAGTGCAGTGTGTGCATTTTAAAGCCAATGACCGCGAAAAACACACAATTATGCAAATGAGCATAATAGCAATCATCAGTGCTGACATGCGGAATGCACATTGTGCAATACTTCAACATAGTGTGAATATTTCCTTTCAGCTGCACTATTTGTATGTGCACTTACCATACGTTCAAGTCCCTGGCTATTACTATTAAATGCACTTAACATCCTCCATGTAGGTGAATTCTATCTTAGTGCTAATGACATTAAAACAGTCATATGTCCAGTTTCTCATGGACTAATAATGTGGTCAAACTCTCAGAGAGGAGTTTTCTACAATATGTGGCTCTATAATAACCTTTTGTGTATATCAAATGACACTTTTCTGTACCACATAACGTTTTTTTTCTGGTATCTCATCCTAACTTTTGCTGAAGGCTGGCTTTGATTACTTTGTGAGCCAACAAATTATCTGAAACAACAGATACATTCATCGAGTGACGATTTAAATGATTTTGGGATGCACAATCAGTGTTAAAAGCACTAGTATAGGGTAATGCTATAATATGAACAGTTTGTGTTCTCTATTCTGTAATATTGGTCTTTTAGCTCAAATGTGTCAAAGCTGTATTAGAGTTAAGACGTCAAATATCGAAAGTCAAATGAATTACTGACCTCAGAGTGGATAATCGTATGAGATTCGGACGAGTGTGTATCAGTACAGCTGTGTAAACACGTGAAACAACAGCTCGTTTATGACTAACAGGGTTTTGAGCACTAGCAGGTTAGAGCTGGGATTCGACTTTGGCGCCCTTTCATGAGGGAAAGAGAGTTGGCCGGTTGTGTCATGTGTCCCAGTGGACGAGCACAGGACCTGGGCTCTTTTGCGAGGTGAATAAAAGATTCACAGCACGTCAGGTCGTGAGGGCTGTGCAGTGTTCAGTCCTCCGGCTGTCAGAGCTGCACTTTATGGAGCGTGTTGTTGGTAAATGTAGCCTCGCGTTAGCCGCAGTGGTTTCTACTCAAGGTCACACAGACTGAAAGTGACCAGATTTAGCCACACGTGTGGAGTATAACGTGAAAGATGACTGCCAAGCCTATACAGAGACACTTAACAAGAGTAAAACTGTTATTTTCCCCAGAGAAGTTTAAAATCGACACTCTTAAAAGAGATGGTTCTTCAATGGCTCTTTGGTAAAGAAAATTGTTCTATATAGAACTATAAACACTCTGGGTTCTTTGCATTCTTAAGATTGATGAGGAATGTTGGTTCTATATAGCCCCAAAAGGGTTCTGCTTTGTTTCAATGTCAAGCTTGTAATAATAGTCAGAACCTTTTTCAAAAGGCTTCTATATAGAAACATATACAGCACATTCCCCATCAGTCTGAAGAACCCTTTAACCGTGGAACCAGAGCGGTGAATGTTATGCCCGTAGTTTCGCTGTAAAGTTTACAGAGTGTATAAATGCAGGCTGGCAGTGATAAACATCTACAACACAGATTTGTCTCGACCACAGCGGAAACAGTGTAAAAATCCTGGCTAAGAAGCGCCTCGCCCGGATTGTCTGAGTCTCCTGCACCGTGCCAGACAGTGTGAGAGAGGGGGAGAGTTAACTAAAGGCAGGACACACGCCAAGCTCCGCTCTTTTAGGCGCAAACTCTGCCGCAGACTTCTGACACCACGATATGACCCACATAGGAAAGCTGCCAACACACAACATAAACAGTCCGACATGTACGCTCTCCCACACACACACACAAACACCGGCACTTCTCCAAAACCCCTTCAGTTTAAAACGTGGGACTGCAGACTACTCGAGGACAACGTCAACGTTACGCTCGCGCAACAAACTATCCACAACAACACATCACACTCCACTGAACGTACCATTGCACTGTACTGCATGGACTTAACCGGGGAATCCAGGAGGCCGTGTCAGACTGAAGCCGGTACCTTCACATGTCTCAACTTAAAAAAAAAGAGAAAAAAATGTGCTTTTCAGATTGTTTTTTTCTTCTTCTTCTTTTCACGCTGTAGTGCTCTCCAAAAAAATGAACACCGGAAGAGAATTCTTGGCAGACAGGCGGCAAAATCAAGTCAGCGAGCACCTCTGATTTTTTTTATCTTCCTTCCTCTGCGAGTCAGATTCTGGCTGCTTTCAGTGGTGCGGTTGAACACAGTCCAGCAGATTCAGTCTCTCTCTCTCTCTCTCTCTCTCTCTCTCTCTCTCTTTCTCTCTCTCTCTCTCTCTCTCTCTCACTCTCTCTCTCTCTCTCTCTCTCTCCCTCTTTCTCTCTCTCTCTCTCTCTCTCTCTCTCACTCTCTCACTCTCTCTCTCTCTCTCTTTCTCTCTCGCGCAGCTGCAGCCAAAAGGAGCTGCGCGCTTTGGAATCTCATTCTCGGCTCTGATTGGCTGCGGTGCCGGTCGGAGCTCCGCGCGCCGCTTACTTCCGCTCCTCGACCAGCGGCTCTATTTGCATATGAAGAAAAAAATTTCTAAAAAAACCGAGCAGAGCTTATCCATAAAACAGTACAGTTCTGGAGATTACATAACGGTAAATAAAAATAATAATAATAATAATAATAATAATAATAATAATAATAATAATAATGTAGTTACTATGAATTTATATTACTACTGTTTAATATAGAATGAATCATACATATAATAGGCTTCATATAAATGTATAAATGCTATGAATAATTTTTTAAGCAGATAGATAGATAGATAGATAGATAGATAGATAGATAGATAGATAGATAGATAGATAGATATACAAAAATACAGATATTAAAAATCACACGTTATTTGTATTATTATTATTTACATGGATATTCAAATAAAATACATTGATTTTGTTTGTTTTGATGTTGCTGTTCTTTGCTATTGACTTGTTTTTATTTGTTTGTTTTTTAGTCTTTATAATAGTACACTGTGCTGTAGCAGTAATGCTGTTAACACTCTGTTGGCAGAGATACTGTATGTGTTTGAGAGCACAATGATGGCATTGGTCCAGACCACAACAACCACCATCCCACAGCCACACTTTCTTGCAGCAGAGACATTAAACACGGCTGTCCATGATGAAAATCTACAA
Organism: Crenuchus spilurus; assembly: GCA_036984385.1. Taxonomy (NCBI): domain Eukaryota; kingdom Metazoa; phylum Chordata; class Actinopteri; order Characiformes; family Crenuchidae; genus Crenuchus; species Crenuchus spilurus. Next base: position 44,125 of record BRDA01011068.1, on the reverse strand, counting down.
ACATGAGAACACAATTAATGAATGTGTAGTAGCACTACTTTCTGTGTTTTTACATGTATTGTGGATTTTATTTGCTTCCATTGATTACTCAACCCCACATCTGTGAGCCCATTATAGGGGGAAGTGCATGTCAGCTGTATAAAAAATATAGATATATTGAAAATATAGAAATATTTGAGGATATGCACAATACAGCCTACTGTGAATGTAGAGATCACACTGTTACAGTTTAATCCAGTCAAAGTACAGTGTTCAGTCAACACTGTCAGTGCACAACTACAACTATATTAGGGAACTAGCACTAATACTACAACCACTAATTGTGGTGAGATTAACATGCACAAAGTTTTGCATACTTATAGCCCAGATCTGCAGGCTCCCCCCATCTCTAGATAGCATTCAATCAAGTTATGTTACTTACTAATATATTTATTGTGTTTTATATATATTAAACGTATTAATAAAATGTATTTATATATTCTTGTAATAATTTAAAATGCTTTTATGAAGGAATTAACATCCTTGTCCAGTGATTTCCTTTTCTAAAAATGAACTCTCTAAATATAAAATCGAGTGAAATCTTGCATTATTACACTTCACTCTGAGATGTGGAAAATCAGACATATAAATCTGTACTTGGAATATGACACAAATCCGCAGCAAGCGACGAAGATCAGTTTTACGAATAGTGTCTGCAATAAGTGCATCCGTTATGTAATCAGACCTCAGGTTTGTGCATTGGGCCAATAGTTATAAAAACAAACCACAGACTGTGGCGCATGGCGCACATTCAGCCTCCTCATCACTACTTAACACTACACAGAGCTGTGAGAAAAAAGAGAAGGTTGATTTTTTTTACACACTACAGCCAGGAACTGCGCAAAGAAGCAGTGTTTTATTTTTATTAACATTGTTGTTTTTAGACTTTAGCTGAGGTGGAAATGTGGTGGAGAGAGTTTTTCTGGTTTCAGGTTTGCGGAATTGAGCGATGTTTATCACATTTATCAGTTATTATTCAGGTGCAAATGACGCACTGGTGTCCAAACAAGGCCAGAGGATGTGCAGGAGGGAGGCGCAAAAAACTGCGCTTCTGCGGCGCAAACTTGACGAGCTCGACGATCAAGAGAAAGAGAAAAAACTAACAGCGACTTTGTTTTGACTGAATAAATGACATGTGTGTGTGCGTGTGTGTGTGTGTGTGTGTGTGTGTGGAGAGAGAGAGAGAGAGAGAGAGAGAGAGAGAGAGAGAGAGAGAAGCTCTTAGAACACGTTCAGGCTGAATCTTGCTGTTCTTCTTCGGGACGTTTGCTCAGTGCTCCTCTTCACTACTTGCCACAAAACTCGGGATTTATCAGCATACAAACAGCAGATTAGCCCGATTAATACAGACTTGGTCAGTAAATCTCTGTTTATATCCCTGTACCATTAAAATAACACTGAGGAAAAATAATTGACATGATTCGAACATGCCACGTGGTTTCACGTGAAAAAAACTGTTAAATGTCCACGTTATGCTCAAAGTAAACTGAGAGACTGTCGATGTGACATGAGTATACACTTGACTTTTGTAGGCTCTTTTTCCTCAGGTAGGTTTCACTTTCTCCACCAGAAAACAGACACATCAGAGACATGATTTACTACAACAGTAGCAGACTTTGTGGTTGTTTGACTCACTGTATCTACAGGTTTGTCTGTTTTCTTTCATTTCTCTAAAGGAGAAAATAATCTGCCCTTAGAGAGTATTTAAGTATTGTGCACTTAAAAATGACTAGATATGATTGTTTTTAATGCTTAATCTAATACTTTCATTGTCTAGAAATCCTCCTATATATGCTGTTTATTGGCAAATTTTCAAAATTATAGATGTAGATATATTGAATTATCTGTTTTATTCTTTGTTGCATTAATTTATCTTGAAGACAAATTTGTGTTTATTTTTATGTAAGTTTGCCAGACAAATGGAAACCTTTTTTACAAGTAAAGCAAGCTGTCAAATGTATTTATCAGTTTATCAGTGAAATGGCATTCATGTTGGCATAATGTAATTTCTTCAAGATACATTTTTTTGTAGATTTTCTTCAAGTGCATGCCACATAAATGTTGAAATAACATCTCTGTAAGCCCAGTTAAATGTAAAGTCAGATTTATTTCATTTTTAAATATGAAACATTAATGGGGAAAAAATATCTAAAGCTTAAGTACTCAGTTATTTTAACACAGGTGACAGTCAAGTTAGCTTATAAAGGAGACATTCATTTATTTATTAATTTCATTTGACTGGCATTTACATTAGGGTGACACATGGATAAGCTTGTATGTTTGCTTGATTCCATGCATATATTTTCTGTTTCTTGTATTTATATCAGTGCTTATGGGCATCATTTTTTGCAAAATAAAATATGAAATTGTAGTAAATTATGACATTTCAATCATTTAGATTAAACATAAAAAAAATTATTTTGTTTAATTGCTTGTTGATTGTAAATAATATATTTAGGGTTACATTTGGTTTGTGTTAAAATTGTGCAGTAACATTAGAATGTGTGTTAGATTTAGGATAAATTAATAACATAATGTTAAATGTCATCACAAAACAGCAATAATATTAATGACTGAGTGGGAGAAATAGACTCAGTGTATCATTAATAGCTAGATTATGGTAACATGAGGGTCCTGTATTTTTTCTCCAAATGTATGAATATTACAGAAATAAAGAAGCAAAGTAACACTAACTGGGCCTTAATGGTGAATTGTGCTATTGTGCTTTAAATGTTTTGGTGGTCATTTTGTAGTGATTTTTGGTTTCTGTAGTCTAAACTCAGTGGAGAAAATGTCTTGTTAGCACTGCATGTGTGGTTTAGTCATTTAGACTATCAATGACTGACTTTAATACCCTGGTGGTGGCATATTGTGACTGATATGACCTACAAGATCCATTTCTGTCCAAAGACGTTTGTAAGAGTGAATTTGATTCTTACATTCCTGACCTCACGATATGTGAAAAATACATTATTTGTCTAATATATATTACCTGACATCATATATGTGAGACACATGTGTCAGTTAAGATGTTTTATACAATGTTTTACAAGTAAACCGGCAGGTTTTGCAGAAGTTTTAGGCCAACAAAGCTTTGTAAAAAGGTATCGGAAAACACGCTTCAAGTCAACATTCACCCTCGATCACTGTTGCAATACTTTGTTTCGTTCATGGTGGACGATATGCTTAATATTGTCTACGAAATGTAACTTATCGTCTTATGTGTAAGCGCCTTATTTGAATTCGCCGTTCCACCTTAAATGACGTAGCAGTTACATTCCGGCGCTTTTAGTCTGAGCGTTTCATTTAAGGTGGAACGTGAAAGCTAAAAAAAAGCACGTAAGAAGCTAACGTGTGGTCCAACGGGAGACTAACGCTATTAGATCTGTGCGTAAATGATGATTTATGCTTAAAGTTTCACTAAATTACATAATGATGAAGATTTAAAATAGGTCTACGTAGCGACTGAGGAAGAATAAAAGGAGTAGAACGACCTATGGTAGCCGGCTGCTTGGTAGCTCGCCGTGATCGTATAGTGGTTAGTACTCTGCGTTGTGGCCGCAGCAACCCCGGTTCGAATCCGGGTCACGGCAAGTTAGGACAGTGGCGTTGAAGTTTTTACTTCTGTGCGCTTTATTTTATTGTATGACCAGTATTTTAAGTGTTAATCCACTAAACATATGTATTGCAACTCCAAGAGACATCTAACGTATTTCAAAAACGTAATGGTTAAATGATCCTGTGAACGGAAGAAAACAAATGTAAACCATCGCAGGTCACATTCCATGTCCAAGATACATGGTTTAACCGTGGTACAGGTCAGAATAGGGTCATGTCTGCTAGTAGAAATGTCACTCGATGACTTTTCAGAACGAATATCTTCACTTTTCTGCTACTTTCTTAGGCTATTGCTAAAACATGGTATACATATTTAGTATCTTTAACAACAACATCGAGAAACCTGTTTTTGTAAAGAAAGCAACTACGACAGGTAAGTTGTCATGACAACGAATGGTGTCCAGTGATTTAATTCAATCTTACTGCACTGTTAAAGAGGGAAACTCCAGAGGTTCACAACGTTTGTAGTAAATTTGAGGGTTCAAATTCAGTGAAGCTGATTTTTAGTTTGTTTGTTTACCTTTAGGGACAAGAAGAGTACACTGTATGTTGAGACTGCAACATAGTTAATTAATTATACGTTGTATTTTCTCAGTAAGTCCACAAGGATGCGCTCGATGTATACACATCTTACAGCAGCTCGTTGGTAGTTCGCCGTGATCGTATAGTGGTTAGTACTCTGCGTTGTGGCCGCAGCAACCCCGGTTCGAATCCGGGTCACGGCAAATATACCTAGAGTATTAATTTTTTATGTAAAGCTTTAACTTTAAGTTCGTATCGCCACAAGCATATTATGTAAAAAAAAAACATCTATTTCAAACATGTGCGGAAAAGCAGTCAGCTAACTTAAATGAAAGACTTAAATACACAGCAAAAACTATGAACATTAGTAACATTCAATTCATAATCGAGCATGAAAAGCAGCTCCATGTCAGCGTGTGAGTAATGTTGTTGTTTCGGGGGTGGTATGAAATGAAGAGACTTAAATAGAACAAACCTATATGCCTCTCTCACACAGGGATAGATACTTAGCTAAATCATTTTTCATTAGCTGGTTTCTCAGGGTGTGCTGAATCTGACAAACATCAAAAGTGCAATGAATGGAGCTGGAAGTCAACTCTAGTCAACTCTTAATAGATCTTTACTTTCCTCTCTGCTCCAAAAGGAACCATACACAACTGTCTATGAATAGCACTGATAGTGCAAATGCATTTAGTCTGAATTAAAGAAAGAAAGAAAATAAAGTAAATAGATATTTCCAGAAATGTTCAGCAATGTTCCAGAATGCAGCACTAGAGGGCGACAGAACACCTATAAACAAAGTGCTGAAAATAGGTGAACTTCGTTTAAAAAGGTGGATATTTTGTATCTAATTGATATATGGACTTGCATGGACAGACTGAATGAATCACTACATTTACAGTGTAAAGATAGAGAAGTTTGTCCTGTCAGTGTCAAAGCACACAGAGACTAGGTCAGTGATGGACAATGAAGTAACTTTGTGCTTGCTGTTAGCACATTAGCAACCATTTGTTTGTGAGTTATGTTTTTTCAGTATAATGTTCTTTAATCTGGTGTCCCTATAAAACAATGAACACATGTAATAAACACCAGTATATTATCAGTAGTAAAAAAATCACAAAAGTGAGTTTACATTTCAGTGATGTTAAATAGACTGTATGTGTGTCTGGTGTCTAACAGTAAACCTGTATTATACCAGTTTGTTCCAACCCTGCAGTCTGATTGACTGAGAGAAGACCTATGAGCTGAGTTTGATGATAAGGGCACTCTGACTAAAGCTCTTCATGTATTAGTCCACTATATACACATAACCTAGGAAGGACCTCAGCATCTACACCCCTGAAACAGCACTTGACTGAAAAAGCACAGAAACAAAGTCAATACAGTAAAATAACTGGGTGTTTAATGTATTTACAGCTTGACTAAAGAGCAATAATAATGAAGTCAGTTTTAGTACCATCAACAAATATGAAACCAGCAGTTTCACCAAGTTAAGAGCTGATCTTAACAGAGATATGAATGAACATCTGATCAGCGGTGAGTGTTTAATGAAAGACTCACATCAACATCAATAACATCAGAGAAATGTGTATATCTGTGTTTATTGTCTGAATAATAAACAGTTATTGAGAAATTATGTCCCTGGACTATTATGACTGAAGCTCACAATCTGATGATGATTTAGCTGCAGAGAGTGTCTGATAGAAGATCTTTACTTTACTTTGCAGAATGTTGATAAATAGTTTTTTCTGTCCTGTTTATCTTAAAATCTAACAATAAACAGTGATAACAGAATTGTTAAATACAATAATACACTGGAGGGTGGTGCTATAACATGAGATATTGGCACTGGTAGTGCCAGTATCTCAGGTTATAGCCCAATCCTCTAGTGTATTATTGCTTAAATCTGGGAGTTAATGATGATCATTTAATATGTAACGCCAGTAGTTTATTTAGGAAGGAAAGCAAGATTTATGCTTAAGACAAGAACTGTCCAAATGCAAAATAAATATTTTTCCAGATCAGAGCCAAATCCAAATCCTAACTGAAAGAGATCATGTGTGTATATCTGTGTTTGTATATGTGTGTGTTTTCCCACATACTGCGCACCTGCTGTAAACCATGAAAGCTGCCTCTTGTTCCTTGAAACAACTAACTAGGCAGTCAAGTGCAAGAGCAACAAAGAGCTGTATACAAGTAAACAAGGAGAAAGAGCAGAATAAACAAGGAACCCTGCCAAAACCTGTGCACCTCATTTACAAACACACACACACACACCACAAAGAAAAAGACAGCAGATCTTCACAGCGAAGCAAGACACAATTGCTGCAACTTACATTCTTCTTACCTGCCTCACTTCAATAGGCCTCGACTAGCATGACAAGCATGCACCTATGTTATAAGAAATGAGCCTTTCTGCAAGCCTTTGTCTTTGTCTGCTGGCAGAACATGTGTATGCATTATACTGTGTATCTTCATTACCTCATGATCGCAGCAGAACAACAGCTGCTGAGTTCTAGGTTTGAAGCTGTAGGCTATGTGTGGAGTATGGTGAACATTATGTTCACTACAACATCTTTCACTGTACTTATTATTACACTGTATATTATTAACATATGATATTATATCATTATCATATGTAAATCCCCATAAGAGGAAAGGTTCATTAAAAATCATATTTACACAATTTCCATTTTAGCTTCTCTGCAATCAGTCAGCCAAGATGTGTGTGGAGGCCAGATTTTGCTTCATTAATTTAGAACCAGAACAGAAAGGATAATGTTGCTAACAAACACTAGAACTCAACAGTCCATTAAATAGCCCAGGACCTTCTGTCAAAATGTATCACCAAAACACCTCCCGTTCTTCAGTAAGTTATCAAAGACTAGTTATACCACTGATTTAGAATCTGTTTTAGTGATGGGGAGGAATCTGGTCCAAGATCAGTCTTCAGACCTGCAGCTGCGCTTAACCAGTGTTGTTTAATTCATTTTAAAGGATACATCGTACTCTGTCCTACTTCAAACTAGTCTATGAGACCTTAATTAGAAATGGATATGACGTATTGGCTAACAATTCATTTAATGTACAATAAAATTAAGAAAGTTTCCATTTTAGAGATACAAAGGTATTTTTGTAACATTAAACTATAAAACATAAAACTATATTTATAGACAAATGGACAGACAGACAGACAGACAGACAGAGAGAGAGATAGATAGATAGATAGATAGATAGATAGATAGATAGATAGATAGATAGATAGATAGATAGATATGCTCAGAAGAGTATAAATGGCTGACTAGTTCTTAATAGATTAATAGAGGGCTGCATAATGACATTAGGACTCTGTTCCTGGAAAGTACTGAAGAACACATAATTGCCTGTAACTGTTAGTCCTCTGTGGACTAATTCCATCCTGCTGATCATAACTGTGTCACATTAGAGTCTAATTCTTTTACTTAAAGGAGAATCCCATAGACCTTTCAAACATATTGAAAAATTATTTAAACAATAAAACAGTTCTACATCATTAAAAAGTTAATGTGTCAATCAGAGTGGTTTGAGTTTAAATGCTCCATTCTAGGGAAAAGTATAATTGTTCACAATGGTGGTGATAGGAACCAGATGTCTGAAGTGTTTAATGCTTCTAAAAGCTATGTTGCAGAAAACGTTTACACAAAATTACTGCAAACATGCTGCTTGACACATTGCTTTATAATAATTTTGAGATAAAGGTTTGGCCTAAAATATTTTTACAACCCCCAATTACAAGAAGTTGGAACAGTATGGAAAATAGGAAAAAAGAAGCAAAAACTCTTATTTCTTATTACTCTTATTTATTTTTGTTTATTCTTATTTCATTGCAGACAGTATGAACCCAAGAAATTTCATGTTTTGTCTGATCAACTTCATTTCATTTGTTAATACACATCCATTCCTGCAAAAAGTTCCAAAACACTGGGATGGGGCCAATATAGGGCTAGTGATGAGGGAAAAGTAATTATAATGATGATGTGATTTCAAACAGGTCATGTTAACAGGTGATTGTAATCATGATTCTGTATCATGATCACACAATGGAGATGTGTATTGTAGTCAAATGAATCAGTATTCCAGATGAATAAATGAATGCTGTGTGCTGCAATCGAAAGATGGTGTCAGTGCCCTGCAAAGGTTATTTACAGTTCTGAAAAGCACATTGAGATTTTAAAATCTTTTCTAGGGATGTTCATACATCTTTCAACAAGACAATGCAAAACCACATGCTGCACATATTACAAAGGCATGGCTGCAGAAGAAGAGGGTTCAGGTACTGGACTTACCATCCTGCAGTTCTAACCTGTTCACAACAGAGAACGTGTGGAGAATGTTAAAACAAAAAATGATGACAACCCTGTACTGTTGCAAATTTAAGATGTGTTTGCGGGAAGAATGAGACAAAATAACATCTGAAACGCTTAATGAGTTGGTATCCTCAGTACCAAAACATTACAAATGTGGTAAATGCTTTACTATCCTAACTTTTTGCAATGTGTTTTAGTCCTGAAATGCAGGGGTTGATGTATATTAACAAATGAAATTAAGTTGATCAGACAAAACATGGGTCTGCAATGAAATAAAAATCAAAGTAACTGTAAGAAATAAGCATGGAAAGTAAATGTAAGAACCACTGCAGTTTTTTTATTTGCATTTTTCATACTGTCCCATGTTTTTCTTATTTGGTGTTATAAAAGCTTCATGTTGTAAGGATAAATAGCACCCAAAGCATTGCAATGATTTATTATCCAGAAATGTTTAAAAAGTCAGTGTATTTAACTTTTTTTGAGGTCAAGTCATTTATGCAATAAAAGCTCTTAAATGTTCTTGGCTTGGAAATATAGCTGTAGGACAAGCTTTTATCTGGCATTAAATCTTTATATAATATAGCATACAGGTGGGCATTATGTCAAAATAATATATGGTACTTGAACAAATGTTTACAATAACAATCCCCAGTAGTGCCAAATAAAAAAATACTACAAACATATGCAGTAGAAACTATATTTGATTTATCTATCTATCTATCTATCTATCTATCTATCTATCTATCTATCTATCTATCTATCTATCTATCTACCTATCTATCTATCTATCTATCTATCTATCTATCTATCTATCTTAAATAGATGTTTCAAATATACTCCATTAAATCTGATGAAACTGGTCTAATTAGGCTCCCTTTTCACTGGAAAAAGTTCAGTATGAATAGATGATATCCACAGCATGCTCCAAATATTCTAACATAATTTACCCCAATAACAACAAAATATTATCATAGTTCACACTCTTGTTGTAGAGGCTCTTTCAACTCTAAAATGTTATTCACACACATATACAACAAGCTTCCATGGAAATGTTCACTTTACAAAACTAAACATGATTCCCAAAGTTTCTGTGACTTTCTGTGATGATGGACTTTGAGCCTTTCCATCACCATGTTAAGTGTGTCCTGTGTGCCAGTGTCTCTCCTCTCCTCCCCTTGCATCTCTCCACGTCTTGCATCTCAGTCTCTCTCCTCCTGACCCTTTTCACAACAAAGAGGCCTTTTGTTCCCTAATTACCCCAAGCAGATTCTCGTCAACCACAGCTGCACAGGGCCATAGCACTGAGAGACACACGTCTTTGAAATGGCTCTCTGCTTATCTTTAACAATTATTAATAATGTTTAACTAAACTTTACACGGCTTTACATGTGACCTGTGATTGCAGTCTTCTGAAAGAGATTAACTAAGACCACCCTTAAGTGTTTACATTGTACTAATATAGACCTATTTACTGCTGATAGATAGATAGAGCGACAGAGAAACAGATAGATAGATAGATAGATAGATAGATAGATAGATAGGTAGGTAGGTAGGTAGGTAGGTAGGTAGGTAGGTAGGTAGATAGATAGATAGATAGATAGATAGATAGATAGATAGATAGATAGATAGATAGATAGATAGATAGATAGATCACATCTGAGATTTGTTCTGAACATTTAAGAGTTAGCCAATTAAACTTTAAGTTACAATTAAAGTCAGTTTAGTGTTTACTAGTGACTGATGACTACCAGTCAACAGTTTAAGTGCTGAAACTTGGTTCCTTTATTTAATTAATATACATCATTTTATATTTTATTTTTTATTTATATTGAAAGATTTCAAGACAAACACAGAGAGTATGTAGTATATCAGTCATTTTTATTTCCTACTTAGTACAGTAAATTACCTTGCATATCTTCCCAATCTTTGGGCTTCATATTAAAATTCCCTTGCTTTGGATGGCCATTTAATAAAAGTATCTATATATAATATTTCCATGCTTATTTAAAAAATTAACAAGCCTCATTCAAAGTCTTAATCAAAACGTGACAAGGCCAGTTAAGTGAACATGGCACTAAGATGTTTTAAGAAGATAAGAAGATGACTGCTTTCTTTCAAACAAGCAAATTCATAGTTGTTACTGTTGACTGGTAGTGTAAAGTACAAATTGTTGCAAAAGGTTGGAAATGCCACTGAAGGCTACAGTCCAGTCCAGTATATATTGGTCAAGACTCTTTCTGAAGAGAAACTCTACCTCTTCTTCACAGCCTTCAAAATCTCCTTCCTCAAAAGAATGTAAATCTCCATAAACAATGACTAAATCCAGAAATCCAGAAGTCTGGAGTACACTGACTGCCACACAAACATGATGCAAACGTGAAATTGATTTGCCTGGCCACCATTAGCTGGTTGGTCAGGACTTTGACAAGACGTTCTGAACCATCATGGGCCAGTAGCCATCAGAGCATATCATAAACCCAGTCATCGGTGGGATTCCTCATTTATTCCTACCCTTCTGCTAATCCCTTTAATTACTGCCTTACTTGATGCTAATGTTATTCACGATTAGTTGGTATTATGCTAATCTCCGACCCACATTCGGCCTGGAACGCAGGAGCATCGTCTGAAGGCCAGATTGCTCGGAGGCTGCATACAAACTGACATCAGTCCCCCCAGCTGTACAGAGCCAGCCAGACAGGAGGACTCTGAGAAATAAGGGTGAGCAAATGTCAAAGGGGGGTGGGTGATCATAGTAGTCTACCTTAATGAACGACTGTTGGCAACAAGGATTAGTGATAAATACAGGTTTCCTGCCTGATAACCGAGCCCAGCATCTGCTCGCCTGGGTACATTTCGTACCATTTCTCAGTCCTGTGTGTCTGAGGGGTTAGCGTTTCAATCCGGAGCCAGTAAAATTGCTTTGATCATATACACACACCTGTAAGTCTAAACTCTCCTCAGCATTCCACAGGTGAGTCCTCATCTGACCTGCTACCTTATTCACTTACTATCAGCTCACATTCTGACCACAAACATCCCTGAAGTCCAAGAACATGCATTGATTTAAACGTCTTCATTCTAGATGAACATTGCAGGTGCATGAAAACTTTAACAACAAAGTATTACATAATCATAGCTGATAAAAATTATTAAGACTTGAACAAATGTTCACAAATGTAATGTTTTTATGTAATATTTGAATGCATGAAGTAAAATATGCAAATTTAAGGTAAATATTTTTTTCATTAATATTTAAATATTATTATATTATAATAATATATATTTATATAATAAGTAATAATAATAATAGTTAATAATATATAATTAAATATTATTTAACCATAAAAATAAAAAGTTTATATTTTGAACATAAATCTGAAAAATGGACAGTTGCACACTAATGAGAAAAGTTATAATAATAATAATAATAATAATAATAATAATAATAATAATAATAATAATAATATATACTTTTTATAATATTTAAATTATTATCATAATATTATATACTTTTTATAATATTTAAATTATTATCATAATATTATATATATATATATATATATATATATATATATATATATATATATATATATATATATATATATATATAATGTTTTTACATTCTACACCACATGTAAAATATTTTTTTAATACTTCCAAATGAAATAGGTCATTTCTCTAAAATACATGTCAAAATTATAAATGCAGAACTTGTGTATTCTTTTCTCTTTTTTTTTTGCTTAATACATTTTAGTCTTGCAGCTCTGCACATCATTCCACAGTGAGTTTACCTCTGTAAAATTTAACATTTTGTGCAATATCCACTCTGACTTTTCCAACTGCAAAGACAATGCTGCAAAACTGAAACAGGCTCTTAATCTAAAACAGGAAAAGTTATTCCATGCATGGACTTTCCACATACAGCTTTAAAGTAATAAAACATAACTCTATGTGTCAGAACTAGTTGAGGAAAGAGAGTAAAAGAAAGGCTTGAGCTTCTTGTCCTAATTCCATCCCAGGAGAAAGGCTACACTTGTTTAATGATGCCCAGATGGAGGTGTAAAAACTCATGAAGCAAGAGGGAAAAAGTTTATCTGGACCTTTGAGATGAAATTAATATTCATAGTAGAGTGAGAGCCAGCGGTAGCTTCATTCAGGGCAAGAACCCAGACAAGAGCCCATTGTTCAGAAGCAGGGAAAAATGGACAAACAGAGAGAAAAATGTCAGCAAGTGCAGAGCAGGACCACATCTCGGGTCTCCGTATTCATAGGCAGCGAGAGTGAAACAAGAACCCAGTCTGAAGAAGACTTGGGAGAAGAAACACCAGCAAAAAATTGGTTGTGGGAAATGGAACTGTTAGAGGAATTCTACAGCAGAATGAAGGTGGACCTGGATTTGGCTTCTTCTCCAATTGTCAGAAGGAATTCAGTTCTGAGTCTGGCATTGCTGCTTCCACAGGATTCAAAAGGAGCTACTACAGCTTGGAAGAGATGATTGAGATGTGATCTATAACCTGTCACAGTCAGACTGAAACTTTTCTGCTCAACCTGGAAAGAAGGGAGTTCCCCCAGACAGCGTTAACCTCCTGACATCCTGCCAAGCTCAGGGTTACGCGACTCTCTGGACCTGCCTGACCCCAGAAACACCCCTGGCCCCTTCACACACTCCACTGAGCAACAACACATGCTCGCCAGCATCTGAAGAGGGGTCGCACGAGAGGTGAGGGTAAGTTCACGTCAAGCGAGGTCTGGTGAAAAATTCTCATTTGCCAGAAACATAGAATTCAGTGCAAAAATAGCATCACAGCTACTTCAACAACGATTACCATCTTTAATAGAGTAGTGTTGGCAAAGCTGTAACCCTAACCTCTTCAACTTTGTCTCAACACATGCAGTGAAGCACTCTGAAGGAGGAGTTATCTGGCCTTAAGTCACTAGAGTGGAAAAAAATTGAGTAGGACAAAAAAAATGTTCCAAAAAAAAGAAAAGAAAAAAATGGCAAACTTACCATCCACCAGGTCCTGGCTGTCATGTCATAGCAAAGCTGCCATTTGATGGAGCTGTCTGCTGTTTTCCCAGCCATTGCCCTTTCAGTAGCTTTCATCAGGAGCAACTCAGGAGCAGATAACACACCTAATCAAGCCTTCATCAGACGCCACACTCACAGCCTCATGTAGGCCAATCCTTATCACACTGCATTATGGGAAAAAAAAAACGCACACACATACACAGCCCTGTGCACAAGCGATGACTCCAGCCTCCGCTGCTGCCTATAATGACAGGATCAGGATCTGGATCCCTCTCTCTCTCTCTCTCACACACACACACACACACACACACATACACACACACACACACTCCCCTCAGCCACGGCTTTAATTTTTTAAGCAGTGAAGAATAGGAGCATGCTTCTCTTATGGCACCCTGAGGAGTGCGGCAAGTGTGCGGCCAGTGAGGGGGCTTTTGTGAGAAAATTTGGTATAAACTTTATTTGCATTCTTGTCTATTGTATATTGTTTGACTTGTGGTTTGAACCCCCCCACACACACCCTCCTCAACACATACACACTTTAGACCCCCCCCAGTGTCACCCCTCCTTGTCAATGAGGGGAGGCCCAAATAGGAATTAATTTCCCCAAACAAAGACTGGGGAGTTTCATAGACATGAGAGCTAGGCACGGTTCAGATATCACAGACCGCATACATGGGGGGTGGAGGTAGAGCAACAACAGAGGCTGAGAAACAGGGAGAGGGAGGGAGAGAGAGAGAGAAAGACACGCACAGGTATTCTCAGCCTCTTCACACTACACTACATTGCACTTGTTTTTTGCCATTTGTTTGTTTGTTTTCCTCACAAGAAATCTCGACCTCACTTCTATAAGGCTTTACCTGCTACTGACACAGCTATGTACAAAGTCTTAAAACAGCAAATGGGCCTATGGAGCATCTCCACAGTCACAGATGGAGAACAGGTGCATTGCATCATCTTTCAAAGCTATAATGATTTGGTAATAATTTTTTATTTTTTACAGATGCTAATGTACTTTCTACTTATAAACAAATAAAAACTGTATATAAAGACTCTTTTGTCTGAAATTCATCCTAAAATCAATTGTTAAAGTTGATGTATAGTTGATGTATACAGTCCTGGTCAAATGAGAAATTGTGTTGATTTGTTTTCATTTGTTTATATGTGTAAAATATAATAAGGGAGAGAATTTAAAGAGCATCTGTAATTTAATGTTTCATTGATATTCTACATAGTTTAGTTATACTTGCAGTCTACATTTAACACATTAGGAGAAAAAACATATTATATATAATTCAAGGATTCAAGGATACTTTATTGTCATTGGCATCACATGTAGTACATGAGGTGGAACAAAATTACATTCCCAAGGTCCCAGTTTTACCCAGTGTAGTAGCTTTATATGAATATAAAAAGAGTCTTTATGAGTTTATGCAGATATACAGACATAATATAGACTATACAATGTAAATATAGACTGTACACTACGCAGAGCAGTATATTGTATCATATCAGCAGTAACTTAAATATAATATATTGTTCATAAGCCACTTGTTAGTGCACAAACGTGTCTTGTCTGTTTGTAAAAGCACTCTTTTAAGTACTGATCATCTTCATATATCTTATATAGATATACAAATCTAATGGAAAACATTCTGACATTACAGAAGTAAGTAAAGCTAAGACTGGGGGCTGTGTGCTTGAGTATTTAAAGGGTTAACTGTAAATATATCCTATAAATATGCTAATAAACACAGTAAAATGTGAGTGCAGATATGTTAATGTTCTAAACAAATATTCAAAATAAAAATAGTTAAAGTACTAGTCTATTTGTGAAACATCTTGATATCACACAATCATTCTAAATATGATGTCATATCACACAAATCCTCAAAGTCAAGCAGCTACAGACTTCAGTTTTGAGCATGTTGGTGAAGTAAGAGAGAAGACTTGTGAAAGGTGCTGCTGTACAGACACAGCAGCAGCTTCACTGCAGGCAGATTAGGCTCAGCAGGGCTGACTAGCACCTTTTCTCTACTCCAAATGCTTTCCTAGGCTTATCCTAGATCTTTATCCAGTTAGAGCAGTGGTTAGGTTGAAAATGTATTGCCTAAAGCCACCTGACAGATTTGCTTAAGAAGGATCCCTCAGCATTAGTCTGAACAGAGAGGCCACGTCCAACTGGCAGATGACATCTCAGACTGTAGTCTTGGATATAAAATGTAAGCGATTTAAAAACAGCAATGAATACATACTGATTGGCATAGATGATCAATACCATACAATTATGTGCACAATTGCACTTGATTATGAAATGTATTTATTCAGCAGTACTTTATGCAGTTTTGAAAGGATACAATAGCTTAACAAATAAAGAAATGCAATATAATGATAAGTCAACATAAAGAAAGTAAATTAAAGCAATAATAACATCTTAAAAATGTTTTGTTTGATTCCCTCACCGTGCAATCATGACTCCCACTCAATGCCAGGCTTCATATGCAGAATCTAAAGGCTCTGATGCCAGCTATGGGGTTCTCTGGGGCATCTTAAGCAATTAAATGAACAACATTTAATTAACACAACTAAGATTTGTATATGAAGAGGTCACTACTGCGCATATGATTGGTCATTTAGATTATATCAACAGCTAGCTATGATACAACTTTTACAATCAGCTACTGAGCACAAGACATTCATTTTTTTTCTCATGATGACATGGATCTTCATTTCTAATCACTTCATATCGTCGCTGTCCAAAAAAAAAGAAAGAATTTTAATGCTTTTGGATTTTATTTTTTTTCTGCATAACTTAAGTGTGACAGACGTCCTTTATATTATTTGAAAAATGATTAATGATTAGACAAATAAACATGCTCCAAAATGTCTTTGAATAAAATCTCTTTGCACTAATAGACACTAAAAGTTAATGTTTTGACCTTTCTTGTGAAGTTGCTGTTTTGGAGATACTAGTTTTTCTTTGAACAGTCATTATTAATACATTTTCACTCTTATGTCAAGGTTTAATGTCAAACTTTTAAGGTTTAATTGTCAAACTTTCACATGCAGACATACACATGACCAACAAAACTTTCAAAGAACATCTAATAAAATGTACTCAGGTAACCACTAAAGTGCCTTTAACAGGGTTAGGTAAAGTCGCTGAAGTCATGTTCTCAGATGTCTAAAAGTCCAAATCTTTCCAGGAAGCTGATTCTGCTCTGCAGAAAGCCACTGCACATGCTGACGCTTTGTAACTGGCTTTTGTTAATAGCTGCTTTTATAGCTTAAAGTAATGCAAAGCAGCTTTTTCCTACATTTATCATTCGTTGGGATTTCCTTCTCCTGCAACTACACAATGGAGAACACCAACTCAACATTTTACTCTTCACAAAAAAGATCCTTTAACTTGTAACAACAGCAGAACCATCTTTGCTATATAGAACCATATACAACAGATTGTTGATCATAGAGAAGAACCAGGCAAAGATTAATTTAAGCATGTAAATGGTTCTTTGACTTGTCTTGGTTCTACATATAACTACTGCATGAGTTAAGCTCCTTGGACAAAAAAACTAGCCAGCTTATATGTTTAAGGTGGCAGTAACTTCAGGCTCCTGCAGATGGTGTTGCATGAGGATGTTAGGGCTATACAAATCTGAGGTGTGTGTGACAGGGTTCAGAGATTGAGAAGAGGTGATACAGTCTAGTGAATGTATTGTTTGATTTGGGAAAAATGTATAGCAGATTTTAATGATTGGTTAAAAGGAGTGAATGCATTAGGGCACTGAAGGCCATAGAGTGAAAAAAGTAACTGAATTTGCAGGTGTATTAAAATGTACAGTCATATAAGTCTACCAGCAGTGACATAAATGCCAGTCTACAGGAAATTCATCTCAGAACTGTGGATGAATGATGAAACTGATGGACAGGTACCACCAGCAGGTTTAATGGCTTGAGAATGAAAATTGCTGGACCTCCAGGCAAGAATTGCTTTTAGAAGTCAATGCAGGTCAGTCACAACCCAATTTTGAAAGAACACTCTACAGGGAACTGCATAGCATAAACAAATCGAGCAGAGTGATACATTTACATTTACAGTATTTGGCAGATGCTCTTATCCAGAGCGATGTACAAGAGTGCTTTGACTCCATTAAGAGAATGATATACAAGAGGCCTTCAGCCTTTTGTGCTATTCTACCACAGTTCTGATGAGAAGTTCCTGTAGACTGAGATTTTTGACACTACTGGTAGACCCGTATGACCGTACACTTGAATACACCTGCAAATTCAGCTCATTTGCTTTGTGACCTATTTTCCACACCCTGCAGTTATTTAGAGCCTGATCGTCCTTGTGCAACACCATCTCCAAGAGACTGAAGTTACTACCTCCTTAAATATGTAAGGTGATTTTTTTTTTGTCTGGGGATGTAACCCCTGAAGAACTCATTTTAAGAGTGTACACTCTTACCAAAAATAATTTTCCCTAGCATCAAAAAGGTTCTTGATATTTACAGTATGAACAGCAGACTCTTGTTGGTGCTAGATATAATATGGTCTCCATCAAAGAGGAAAACAATGTTTCACTATTCAAAGAACCATTTAAGCATGTAAAAAAAGACAACAAAATTAACTAAAGCCATTTAAGAATCACTTTTCATTCCCCAAAAGAACCTTCTAATGGTTCTATAAAAAGCAAAGTTTGGTGAAAGTGTTGCTACTTGCTTTTTAAAGTTTAAAGAGCCTCTACAGAATATAAAGGTTATTCACTATTTAGCATACATGCATATTAAAATCAATTAGAGATCTTTGATATTAAGAGTTATTCTCAGATTATGTAAAGCTGGATGGGAACATGTGCCCCTCGTCCCACTCTTTATTTGCATTAGTTTGCTTCTCAAACATGCTAACAAACGAAAGACTACATTTGCACTTCTGACATTTAGAGAAGTGAACGTCAACCTGCCACCCAAGCCTGCGTGGTGAGACTGGGAAGTGAATGCCAGCTTTGTGCCATGTTTGGGACGCTCTTTGTAACCTATCCAGAGCATTTTCCCTCAGCCGCACATTCCCAACCTCCACCTCCTCCCAGAATGTTCCCGCCAGCAGCTGCTTCCCTCCATGTCAATTGTGGGATTGTGTGAGACTGTCCTGCAAGTCGAGGGCACACTGCGCCTGGCATTCAAGGGTCGAGGTGGCATTTCACAAGTCACAAGCAGCCAGAAGAATACCTTGAGTGTTGTTCCCCTCGACACTGTCATTCTTTTAATTTCCGGAACCTTTCCCACATTTCAACAGAGGTCTAAATGGCATGAATGTTGCTATAAACTCTATGGTGTATGTGTCATTACAAGAACAACATTCACTTTAGAGCCCCTTAAAGAGTGATGCAGGAGGCTAAATTAAACTATACTGCACTGTATACAACACTGTAGAAGTAGAGAGAAGCTACATTAATAATGGATCTGGTCTATCATCTGAATAAGAATCAAAGGAAGAAGAAGTTAATCATGAGATTACAGTGAGGAAAATAAGTATTTGAACACCCTGTGAATTTGCAAGTTCTCCCACTTAGAAATCATGGAGGGGTCTGAAATGTTCATCTTAGGTGCATGTCCACTGTGAGAGACATAATCTAAAAGAAAAGTATGTATGATCACAATGTATGATTTTTTTATCATTTATTTGTGTTACTGCTGCAAATAAGTATTTGAAACCTTATTTGAAACCTTCTCAAGGCTGAAGGGCTACGGGGCAATTGCCAAGCAGCTTGGTGAAAAAAGATCAACTGTTGAACAATTATTAGAAAATGGAAGAAGCTAAACATGACTATCAGTCTCCCTCTGACTGGGGCTCCATGCAAGATCTCACCTCATGGTGCATCAATGATCCTAAGAAAGGTGAGGAATCAGCCCAGAACTACACGGGAGGAGCTGGTCAATGACCTGAAGACAGCTGGCACCACTGTTTCCAAGGTTACTGTGGATAATACACTAAGACGTCATTGTTTAAAGTCATGCATGACAAAGAAGGTATCCCTGCTTAAATCAGCACACGTCCAGGCCCATCTTAAGTTTGCCCATGACCATTTGGATGATCCAGAGGAGTCATGGGAGAAAGTGCTGTGGTCAGAAGTAAAATAGAACTTTTTGGTCTTAATTCCACTCACCGTGTTTGGAGGATGAAGAATGATGAGTACCATCCCTAAATTACCATCCCTACTGTGAAGAATGGGGGTGGAAGCATCATGTTTTGGGGGTGTTTTTCTGCACATGAGACAGGACGACTGCACTGTATTAAGGAGAGGATGACCGGGGCCATGTATTGCAAGATTTTGGGGAACAACCTCCTTCCCTCAGTGAGCATTGAAGATGGGTCGTGGCT